>PVKC010018191.1:0-19773 GCA_004027635.1 Crocidura indochinensis
TTTTAAAAAAAATTGGTTTGACTACCACAAGCATAACTTTAATAACACTGGTGGATACAGTAACTATATATACAACTTAGACTTATCAACTATGTTTTTATCTATGAGAATCTTTGTAAATGACATCTTTCACTTGGAGTCATCCCATTTCCCCCAAATCGCCCAAAAATATTAGTGCCCTCAAATCATGGCTTTAGTAACATTATTATTACAACAGTTGGCACATCCCATTTCTAAAACACACACAACTGTCTTCTTTTAATTTTCAAATATTAGCACACTTCAGTCAGGCATGTTGAACTCTCTGTAGTGTTAATCTAGTAAATGTAGTGTTAACCAAGTCTCTAGAGTCTACTGAATCACTTTAGTAATCTGTGTTGAGGATTATAAGTTATCTTTCAGGGGCATTAACTATTATTATACCTATCTACGTAATAATAGCCTGCTACAGGGAGCTCAATAAAATTTGTTAGCATCACACTTGTGATAAGTGTAGAGATGCAATACAAATTATATGGATATTGTTTCCAGGTTATTGTGAATGTAGTCCTTGTAACATTTTTTAATTAATAATGTTAATGTACAACATAATTCTTATAGTTTCTTTGAATATGTTTAGGTAATTTCCTTTCTGAAACATAATTATTTCTAATAGTGTTGAATGGTTGTGTAGAGGAATTACATAATGAATTAAACATACACAAATCAGTGCATTTTCATGAGCAGATCTCAGAAACTTGGGAACAATTTTTAAGATTGAAAAGTAAGGTCAAAACAATAGCTCAAAATGATGTTACACATACCTGGCATACAAGAGGTCTGGGTTTGATTCCCAGAACTACATGGTCTCTGAGCATTGTCAGAGTGATTCTCAATCACTGAGCAAGGAATAGTCACTGAAAAACATCAGGCATGATCCCAAAACTGAACAAAATAAGCAAAACAAAGATGGAAAAGGAAATAAAACAAGAAAAGAAACTAACCAAACCAAAACTTATTAAAGTGGTACTTCATATTGTTTTCAAATGGTGATCTATTTGATCTAGATCTAAAATCTAAGATTTCACTGCATTGATGTTTCAATTTCCTTACCAAAATGCAAACCTTTTTCTTTTCTGAAAATAGTATCTTACAGAGGTGAAATAACTAAAAGCTACATATGTCTACAAACCATGTAGGTCTGATATGTAGACTCAGAGTCGTCCTCTGTTATCCCTTTGCTAACTCTGTTGTTATATTCTTATTTATGTCATACTTTTTGTTTATTTGTTTTTTAGGTCACTCCTGGCAGTGCTTAGGGCTTATTCCAAACTTTCAGCTCTGGGATCACTTCTGGCAGGGCTTAGGGGGATCAAAATGGGTGCTAGGGATTGAGTGCAGGTCGGGCAAATGCAAGGCAAGCACCACCTATTATACTATCTCTCTGGCTCTTATATTGCCATTTTTGTTTACTTGAATGGTTTTGGAGCCACAACTGCCAGTGAGCAAGGTTTATTCCTGGCTCAGCACTCAGGGATCACCCCCTGCCCCCAAGAGGTTCAAGGGACCATAAGGAGTGCTGCAGTCAAACTTGGATCAGATGCAGTCAAGACAAACTCACATTGTACTGACTCTGACCTCATTTCCTTTTTATTATTTTTTAACAGTGGATCATTACAGAAAAAGTATTTAATATGCTGTCTATTTTGATATTTTTGCTTATTAGTCACTCCAAATTGATCCAGTTCATAGTATTAGCTTAAAATATCATGTTTAAAAATGCACTACAAAATTGGTAAGGATTGTCTCTAAGACAGTATTTGATTATACATCTTAAAATAAATACTCCACTGAGTATATTATAAAATATATTATAAAAATATTACTTATTGCATCAGGAAGAATGATTTTAGCTCTAAATTTAAAATAATTCAAGAATTCTCTATATTCACAATTTAATTCGGCTACTATTCTAAACATCTTTTTTTTTGTTTGTTTGTTTTTTTTGGTTTTTGGGTCACACCCGACAGTGTTCAGGGGTTACTCCTGGCTCCATGCTCAGAAATCGCTCCTGGCAGGCACGGGGGACCATATGGAGCACCGGGATTTGAACCGATGACCTTTTGCATGAAAGGCAAACCCTTTACCTCCATGCTATCTCCCGGGCCCCTAAACATCTTATTTATAAAAATTGGCATTGTTTTTTATTTTATTTTATTAATTTTAATTTTTTGTTTTGGGGGCTTACACCTGATGGTGATCAGTGCATGTTCCTGGTTTTACTCACTCACTCCAGGCAGGTCTTTAGGGGTTATATGGGATATTATGACTTAAACTTGAATCAGCCATATGCAAGGATGTACCCTACCTGCTGTACTATTGGTACGGCCCCTCACTTCTTTCAATAAGTGCTCCACAGACATGTGACTACCTTTATGAAAATCTACTCAAAGATATAATTGCTTGTCTATCCATACCCTGAAATCATTTGTATTTTCATGTTTTAAAAGCCCCAATATTCTTAACTACTGGCTCCATGTCAATGGCACTATATCAGAGTATGAGCTTTCTAAAACGCCTTCCCTTCAGTCTTTGAGCAACAGCTGGGAGGTGAAAACTCTACCCTGGGATGTTTCTGCAAACAATAACAGATGTAATTTCTCAATAAGAGGATGCTTCCCATACTTCAACTCTATGATTCAGATGAATTGTTTGAAACAATCTAAATGCACGATTACATGTGGTGACAAATGACATTAATACTATTTCAATTATTCATTCACTCAATAAATTAATTTTTGTTGGTTTATTTTTTTATTTATAGAGGTCATACCCAGTGGTCTAGAGTAAGCATATGGGTTAGTTACCTTGAACATTGAGGTTACATTTGAGACTGCTGAGAACTACCAGAAGTCACATAGTGACTGGCATATAAAGAAAAACTGGTATTAGTTAACTGAAAGGAAAGATACATTTAAGATAAAGTATATACAAAGATCCCATGGCAGAAAGCAACATGCAGATATGGAATTATATAAAAAAGTAATGTGTAGAGAGCAAATCACAGGGTAGTAAGATATCATAAAAATGCAGAAATAAGATCACATATGTAAAATTTTATAGGCAGTGCTAACTTTTTGTGTTTATATTAGGAAATAGAAATTCATGGATAATTATTAAATAATGAGTATAACATAATAAAATATGACTTAAAATTTTAATCATTATGTTGTATATCTTAAATTAAAATAACATTCCATATCAATTTTACATCAATAATAAATATATGACCACATCCAAATTTCTTTGAATATACCCAATTTTCAGAAATCTCCATGCATAAAACATTAGAAATGTATTTCAATATACCTATGGGAAGAAAGCTAGGTCATGGAAGAGAACAGAAAATATTTGATAAAGGTTTGAACTAAGGCTAAGTTGATGATTTGAAAAGTATATGTTAGGAATATATGTATATAAGAGGAAAAATAGAGACTTTATTTCTTGTCTCTGTTTTATATAATTGATGGAAAGTACCATTATTCTTTATAGGTAATAATAGAAAAGGGTCAAACTGCAGGGAACTCTGCTAAGTTCAATTTTGATCATGCTGTATTTAGGAGCTTTTGTGATCTCCATTATAAACTTCAAGAAGATATCCATATATAGTTGATGCCTCTGAGTATATGAGTTTGTAGTCCTGGCAAAGTTTAAAATGGTGATCCAAATTTTTGGACATATTGTGAATACACGAAGTCATTGGTATAAAGAACTTTACTTGGACACATTCTATGATAGAATTCTAATGACATTGAATATTTAATATTTCTGTCAATGTAGATAAACTGGAAAAAGACATAGAGAATAGTCATAGGAAAGAAAGGATAAAGAAAGAAAACATCGTTGAAAGGAAATTGGAGTGAGTAACAAATTAAGGAAGAAAACAGTATTACAAGCTGTTCTCAAGAAGGCCATTCATTAAGAATGTGTTCCTATCAACATGTCACTATTGTAAGAGGACTTTGTTTTAAATTTCATTGTATTTCTCTTCCCCTTTCTTTAACAACTACCATAATGTCTCACTTAAAAAAACTTTGAACAATGCATTTACTATTTTCAAGACTGGATTATATCAACTAAATCATATAGAAATAAAAGCAGAGCAGAAAAAATATCTACATTTCAGAATGGACTGGCCACAAATCAAAACATCATGCTGCCATCATAAAAGAAAATGAGCAGTATAAAGTGAATGAATTGTTCATTCACTAGCACTGGCTACGCTACTTGAAATCAGAGTGCTGTATTATCTTCTCAGATAAGGAAGACCTTAGAAGTATCTGGAAATATTTAAGAGAACCATAAGGACATGAAATTTTGGAAAACAATAAAAAGCATTACATTGCTGCTTACTATGATTAACCAAGATTATGCTCTTTCTCAAACATTTATGTGAAAGCACAATCTGGGTATCATAACCTTGAGATTAATCTTCTCTGCTTGTCTCAGTTTTATCTAGTATAGAATGCTTCCAAGTCAGTTCATATAGTCAGCATATATTACTCCTGCTAGAGTAACAAATACAGCAGAACAGCACATTATACTTACTGCTTTGAAATTATGTTTACTTTCCTGAGCACAAATTCTTCTAAGATCTATCTCAGGGGTTCTATAAGAACTCGAAAATTTCTGTTTTTACTAATTCATATTTCAATTTTGTCTAGTTATCCTATGGCAGATGTATGGCCTTTTTCACTCTTCATGCTTCTGTAACTTTTGGAGTGGAAGGGGACACACTCATCAGTGTTCAAGGCTTACTCCTGGCTCCATGTTCAGTGCTAACTGAACATGGAGGGCTTAGGAGACCATATGTGGTGCTGAGAATCAAACCCAATTCAGCCAGTTGCAAGGAAAGTACTATCTACTGTACTATTGTTTCAGTCCTCACACCTGTAATTCTTAATTTTTACCACTTGTTGATTCTCATATCAATTATGGGGTCCTGGGTGATGGTCCTGGGGTGATTATGGATCCTTGGGTGGTGATGGATGATGATGGGATGAATGGATGGTGAAGCCTTTCTCTGCCGGCCTGGGCCACGGGCCTGCAACTCCCTCTAGTCAGCGGGTCTTTGGGTCAAGGGTAGTCATGAGGAAAAGACTCACAGCAGTCAGCTTTCAGGAAACATGAAGTTTATTCAAGGCCCTAACGAACAGATGTGGCTTCTATCATAATCTTTTACTCTGGATCCTTAATCAGCCCTGCATTCAACCATGTCTCAGCCAGCTCTCCTTCTCTCTCTCTGAATTCCCAAATCCCCTTCCTGCCCCTAAGGCGATTCTTTTGTTACCTACCAAAGACCCCTCCTAGAAATAGGTGGGTCTTACCATCAAGTAAGGTTACACAGGAAGAATGAGGGATGAGAGTAACAACCACTTTTATTTTTTAATTTCTTTAAGCACCATGGTTACAGCAATGTTTGTAGCTGGCATTCAGTCATTGAATGTACACCACCCTTCACCAATGCAACCATCTTGCCATCAATGTTCCCTATTTCTCTCTCGCTCTTGCCACCTGCCTGTCTTCAGGACAGCCATTCCACCTCTCGCTATCATTGTCATGGTAGTTGTCAGTGTAGTTAGTGTTTTAACTGTGCTCACTACTCTTTGTGGTAAGCTTCATATAATGGATTGGTCCATACAGCTTTCAACTCCATTGTCTCTGGATATCATTACCATCCTGTCCTTTTTTTTCTTGCATTCCACTGATGAGTGAGATATTTTGTCTCTCTCTCCCTCTGCCTCTTTTTACTCAGCATGATAGTCCATGATAGTCCATGTCCATTCATGTATAGGCAAATTTCATATGATGTGTGCCAGTCTCTGTGGTGTGGATGATATCTCATTGTTGTTTTGTGGAGCACATTTTTCATGTGCCTTCTGGCCATTTGTATGCCTCTTCTGAGGAAATGTCTGTTCATTTTTTCTTCCCATTTTGTGATGAGTTTAGAATTTTTTGTTGTTGTTGAGTTCTGTCAGTACCTTGCTTATCTTAGATATTAACCCTTTATCAGATGGGTATTGGGTGAATAGATTCTCCCATTCCATGGGTAACCTTTGTATCCTAGTCACTGTTTCCTTTGATGTGCAGAAGCTTCTTAATTTAATATAATCTCATTTTTTGTCTCTGCTTTCTCTTGCTTGATCAGTGGGGTTTCTTCCTTGAAGATACATTTAGTATCAATGTCATGGAATGCTTTACCTATGTGTTCCTCTATGTACCTTATAAATCTGGGTGTGATATCAAGGTTGTTAGCCCATTTTGATTTGACCTTAATGCACGGTGTTAGAAAGAAGTCTGAGTTTATTTTTTACATGTGACTAATCTCTTTTCTCAACACCACTTGTTGAAGGGGATTTTCTTTCTCCATTTTGCATTTCTTGCCCCTTTATCAAAGATTAATTGTATATCTGGGGTCCTTTTCTGAATACTTAAATCTATGCAATTGATCTGAGGGTTTGTCTTTATTACAATACATGCTGTTTTAATGACTATCGATTTGTAGCACAATTTAAAGTCGGGGAAAGTGATGCCTCCCATCTTCTTTTTCCTCAGGGTTTCTTTAGCTATTTGGGGCAATTATAGTTCCAAATAAATTTCAGGAATATTTGATCCACTTCTTTGAAGGATGTCTTGGGTATCAGAGGGATTTCATTAAAATTGTATTATGTTTTGGGGAGTAATGCCATTTTAATTATGTTAATCCTCCCAATCCATAAACAGGACAAATGTCTCTATTTCCTCAATTCCTCTTTTATTTCTTGAAGCAGTATATATATATATATACTGTATATATATACACAGTATATATATATATATGTCTTTTACCTCTTTAGTTAAGTTTATGTCAAGGTTTGTAAATTTCTTTGGTACTATTGTGGATGGAATTGTTTTTTTAATGTCTATTTCTTCTCTTCATTTGTGTATAAGAAGCCTATTGATTTTTCATGTTAATTTTGCAGCCTGCTATATTGCTATACAAATCTATTGCTTCTAGAAGCTTTTAGAGTCTTTAGGATTTTCTAAATATAGTATTATATCATCTGCAAACAGTGAGAGCTTGATTTCTTTCTTTCCTATTTGGATTCCCTTGAAATCTTTTTCTTGCCTGATTGCTATGGCAAGTACTTTCAGTACTATTTTGAATAGGAGAATTTTCACCACTTTTAATTCATGCTTAATATATTTAATATTATTGTTGTTATTTTAGTAATATTATTGTAATAATATTACTTAATATTATTACACATTAATGTAAATTTTTGTTGTAGTCTAGGTAATATGGCTTTAGTAGTGTTAATCTGTATGGTTTTGATGTACAAGGAGACTGCACTTCACTAATACAAGTTATAAAGTCTCTAAAATCTCTCCATCACTTGTTCCTTTCATTTCTAGTCTGTCTATTCTTTCTCTCTCCACTGTTTAGTAATCTCAGGGTTCTGATTAGAGAATGGGATGGTAATGAGCCACATATAGTAATTCTCAGTGCATAGTCCTGGCTCTATGCTCAAGATTCAGAACTGGCAGTACTTAGAGGACCATATTAGATGCTGAGGATCAAACCAGATTCAGTCATGTGCAAAAATATATGCTTTAATCCCTGTAGATTATCTCTGCTTTAGTAATCTCAGTTTTGTAATTAAAAGCCAAGTTTTAATACGATATTTTTGATGCTCTAATCTATGGTAGCATGGATTGTATCCCATTTTCATGAACTTGGCATCATACAGCAAATTTGGGCAAAGTCACACTAAAAGTCATTCCCAGAAGACACACATTACTATGTAAAATAATATGCATTATCATAGGAGAACTGTCTGATAATAGAAGTATAAGATGATTTCACATAATGAATTATGAACATCTTAGAATTTTTTTGTGCACATCTGGTACCATCAACATGAGCTGCCTTGCCTATAAAAGGTGGAAGTGTAGTTGTAATGAGCTTGAACTTTGGAAAAGCACAAGCAGTGATCAATGTATGTCTGTCAGCTTTGTTCTCCTCTCCTCGATAGTTGCTACCTACTTAACATTTTATTCTCTGAAAGAAACAAATGAGTTCTTACCTCAGAGACTGGTTTGAGGGTTCAAAGAACCAATGTACACCAAGTCTTTGAAGTTCTGATATAGTCTAGAAATTGAACTGGCTTTGGAAAGTCACAATTAAAAGCCTGTAGTTTCCTCAAATGTAAATCATGACTTTGTCATTCAATATACCTCTAATTTATTTTTAAATTTTTCCCCCTCCCATAATTTATTTTTAAATTTTTATTTAAAGTTAATGTATCATATAGTTGACATAACTGATCATAATACATTTGTTTCAAGATGACAGAAAGCAAAATTAATTAAAAATAGGAAAAAATTAGAAGAGATAAAAAAATAAAATGGAAGAGAAGAAAAAAGAAAGAAAAGTTCAGTCATAAATATATTGGTGAAAATTACTGTATCTCTAATAAAGTCATTAATATAATAGCAGAAAGTTTAGCAAGATTTTTTAAAGATAAGAGATAAAAATTACAATGAAAGGGTGTGTGTGTGGCAGTTGTTTGCATAGGCACATCAAAATACGGCAGAAATAGAAAGGAAAAAAACTATGGCCTAAAAACGGGGAGACCTCACTCATGAAGTATTCTGACATAAGACCCACTCCAGGCTCCAGGCATACTTGGTTGTCCAACCTCAAAGTCTTTCTATGTGGTCCCAGTAAACTCTCTTCACAATCAGGATTGTCCTCGGATTTCTGTTAGAGATCCTGGTTTCTGTAAAGATCCTATGTCAAAGTCAGGGTGACATGGAACATCTTCTGATTTCATCTCATCATAGGTGGCAATGCAGAGAAACCTGACCTGAAAGCATGTTATTGCTGTTACTAAGTCATCAGGTTGTCATAAGAACCCCTTTGGAGTAAGTTGATGCCAGGGCAGCAGTAGGGCCTTCCCTGGTAAAAGTTTGATTTCTGTGAGGAGGTGCTAGAGGAAAGGTGTCTTCCTTGCAAGCACTAGCCAAGGAAGGGCCACGGTTAGATCCCCCAGCGTCCCATCTGGTCCCGCCAAACCAGGGGCAATTTCTGAGCGCTTAGCCAGGAGTAACCCCTGAGCATCAAACTGGTGTGGCCCCCCCAAAAAACAAAAACAAACGAAAGAAAAAGTCTGATTCCTGGTGATGGTATAGAAAACTGTGGTTGTTTTTGTAGATAGTATCCAAGGTTCAGAGATGAATGATCAATGCCCTATTTTCTGAAACCTAAGCAAAGTCACTATGACAAGTATTCAGGATGTAAGGCCCCTCTGAAGTATCAAATTTATGTGTTCCTATATCTTAAATAAGAACTTGTTAGAACATGAAAATTTTCCCACTTTAATGTACCTATGCAAATAGGAACAATGCAACAAGGTATATGGGGACAGAGGTAATAAGCCCAACAATCCCCATAACCTGGTTCTAACATGAACTCTAAACACTAGAGAAACTTATCTACTAGAATTCCTTACAAAACAGAGCCCCCAAAATGAGGAAAATTGCTGCTACATAAGAAGATATTCGGGGCCCGGGAGATAGTATAGAGGTAAGGTGCTTACCTTTCATGCAAAAGGTTATCGGTTTGAATCCCGGTGCCCCATATGGTCCCCCGTGCCTGCCAGGAGCAATTTCTGAGCATGGAGCCAGGAGTAACCCCTGAGCACTGCCGGGTGTGACCCAAAAACCAAAAAAAAAAGAAGATATTCAATAAAGATTATTGAATACAACTAAAGAAATATTCAAATGATACATGCCCCCTTTAAGGCTTTTGAAAAAGTTGGGGGGGGGCAGTAAAATCTGGACTACAGCTGCAACTTGTGATTTGGTTTTGTGGAGTCTAAAAATTTGGCTCCCAGCAGTCACCTATCAGGAAATGTCCTTGAGTCTTGAGCCACGGCTTCTCAGAAATTGAATTTGATAGTAAACAAAAGTCCACAGTGAAGAAAGGTGGGGGAAAAGGGGCCACTGAGATCAAATCAGTAGCTGTTGAGTATTAGCCTCTTCTCAGGCTAAGAGTCTATCTTTTTACTTTGGGAGCTGGTTGGCAGCTGGCTGGGGTGGGGGGAATGTTCTGCTTATTGAAGAGTAAGGAACTGAGGGTAAAAAGGGTGAAATGAGGGAAAATAACAGATGGGGAGTGAGAGAGTAAAGAGCTAGAAAATAATTTGTAATGTGGTAAGCAAAGGTGCAATGAGGGGTTATATAATAGCAAGGAAAGGACAATATAGTACATAGACACTATGTATATTAGACAGACATTGAGAATGGCTAACACATACACTCATGAACACACATAAACAGACACTGAAGATCTATCCATGGTTGTAGTTGAGAAGATAACCGAGATGAAATGGGACAGAACACTTAAAAAATAAAGCCAGAAAGTCTGATGGAAAGATTTTCCATTTTCTAGGCCAATCATGATTGGTGAAGGTAAACTTTGCTGAAGAAAAGCTTCATGGGTTAGAATGTGTATAGAGCATTCCGAAAAAAAATCATTTTCAAGTCTAGAAAGCTAAGTGATATGGTAATGAGCACTATAAGAGAAGTCTATACTGTGAAATATTGTTTAGTGGGTCTTGAGCATCCAGTTTCTTTTCCTAAAAGCAATATAAAATTATGAGCATTATGGCATAATGGTAAACTACTTACAATTGAAAACAGATTGTAATAACATAGTCAACGAATGAGCTCTGTAACAGGAGTTCATTGTATGCAGTTGCATATTCCATTGCTATCATTTGGGACATCGGTGGTGGGAATATTGCACTGCTGAAGGAGGGTGTTCTTTACATGACTGAAATCTAACCAACACTCATGTTTGTAATCAAGGTGTTTAAATAAAGACATTATAAAAAAAGAAAAAGAGAAACAACCCCAGGGTCAGAGTGATAACACAGCAAAAAAATTATATTAGCAGGCATAATCAAGTAGAAAATGAATAGATTAGAATTTTTGTCATGACATTATAATAATGAGCTCTGTCTTCTGAGTCTAATATAGTATAGCATTGAGATGTGGAACTGGATAACTAACCTATATCTCCAAGTACCACTGTGAACAAAAAGATCAAGGAGTTATTATAACATAATAAAATTAAGACATTTAAACTACTTATAGCAAGCACTGTAGTGGGAGTCAATGGCTTCTAAATGCTTTCTACATATGTTTCTGTGGATAAAAGCATAACATTAGTTTTTATATCTCTAAATACCAGTTAATTGGACACCTTATCAAAATAAATAGCCATATATGTTCTTGACAGAAGAGTCTAATCCACTGATATTTAAGGATACTATTGACAGAAGAGCTGTTGTGCCATTATACTGTGTAGGGTTGTTATAACGGGGATTTGGTTGTACAATTAACTGTTTGAGTAGCTCTTTTAGGGTCAGTTTGGTTTGCACAAATATTTTGAGTTCTTTTTTTGTCTGAGACTGTTTTCAACCCTCATTCCCATGTAAATGAGAGTTTCACTGGATAGTGGACTCTAGATTGAAAGTTTCTTTTATTCAGTAATTTGAATATGTCATTCCACTCTTTTCTTGCCTTGATTGTTTCACATGGAAGATCTGGTTTGTTTTCTTATGCTGTTTCCTTTATACTTAAGGGTTTTTTCTCTTTTACTGCTTTAAAGAGTCAATTTCTCTCTGTTTTTTGCTATTTGTATTACCATATGTCTTGGTGTTGTTCTGGTATGGTCTATTTTATTGGTACTCTTTTTTTCTCTTGGATATGTAGAGAAACCTCTTTCTCCTGGGTAGGGAAGTTTTCTGCTATTATCTCCCTCACTACTTATTCTTCCCATTTCCCGTTTTCTTCCCCTTCTTGAATTTCTATAATTCAGAGATTATTTATCCTGTCTTTGTTCATTAAGTACCTTACATTTTCTTCCAAAGTTTTGTCTCTCCTTTCTTTTTGACTTCTTTATCCCAGCTGACTTGTAATTTGTCTTCAAGTTCATCTATGCAATTCTCCACCTGTTTAAATCTACTATTATGGCTTGCTAATATGGTTTTTTAGTTCCTTCAGTTCCATTTGTATAGATTCTCTCATCTTCTGAAAGAGTTCTTCTTTGAGTTGGTTAAATTTTTCACCTATAGATTTCTTAATTTCACAGGCTAGTGACTCCTTGTACCATTGCTAAACCATTCAGTGTTGATTTTAGGTCCTCATCTATAAGGTTCAGGCATTTGGGTGGACCCGGAAGGAAGATGGGAAAGACCCAAAAGACAGCTCCATTTGCATATGGTGGAAGGGATTAAGGAGTGAGGTTCCCTATTCCCTCCTCAGCACCAACTATACCTCAAATTTAACTCATTCATTTATTTTTTTAGTTTGGGGGCTATACTCAATAGTGCTCAGAACTTACTCATCGTTCCGTGTTCATGTTTTGGGGATCTTTTTGTGGTGCTGAGGATTAAACCCACATCAGTCATGTGCAAAGCAAGTGCCCTATCTACTGTACTATAATTCTGGCCCAAATACAAGTCTTGTAATAGCTTAATAGCAGTCTATTGGATAGTTCTTATAGTCTAATTCGATACTGTGAAATTTTATTTCTATCCTTTCTCTCATAAATAATGCTTCATTGAATATAGAATAATCCTTCCATAGAATAATTTTTAAAACAACACTGATTAATTCCTTATTATTGATTTCTAGAGAGAGAATAGCTGCAGGGAAAAGGGAGTAATAAATTTTAAAGACTTTTGATATATCATATTAAACTTCCAGATAACTTATAACAAATTACATTTCTATTTTAGACTGCATAGTCATATCCATGTGATTTTCATGTTAGGGTATTATAGAGAAAAAACAGAATATGTATTTGCCTAGGTACAGAACAGAAAGAAAGAAGATAAGTAAAATAGGCAGCCATCAGAAAGATAATCCTTGTTCATGGCTTGGTCTCTAGCTGAACTGAACCAAACAAGCCTAAAAAAGAAAAGTCTTACTTATGGAACTGCACTGAAATAGGAGGAAGTACACTGGGAACAGGTTAAAATAAAAATGGGTAGTAAAGGGGCCAGAGAGAATAATTTAATCAGACAAATACATGCTTTGCATACTGGAGGCCCAAGTTAGATCTCTGGCATTGTTGAGGCATCCAACTTCAAGAGAACCTCTAAGAACAGCACCTGAGAACTGAGTCATGAGTAGACTAGCTCAACACTCCTATTCCTAAACCAATCCAAATCAGAAACAGCAAATAAACCCAAACAGATTAAAGTGGATGCAAAAATAAGACAGAGAAGGAATATTAGAAGTCTGGGAACTCATTAAAATGGCAGTTTAGCTAGCACTGTAAAAGATCCTATTGTTCAATATGTTATTTTTGCAGTAGTGTTCATTAAAGACATGCCTGTTAGATTTTTCAATGACACAATGATATTTACAAACAAACAGGGTCTTAAGATGACATATATTGCGGTTAGTCGACCTCAAGAAATAAATCATAGGAATGCATCACAGATGTTGAAAAAATGTATATGTAAATGCATAAAAATACACTGAGGTTCTGACAGTAGGGACTATGTCTCATGATCTTGAATTCCCCATTAATTCTCTGGGAACTGTTACATAGATGGAAACATTAAATGTTTGATGTGTTTATAGATGGTATTTTTATGGGAAGACTTGTTGCTTTCAAGAAAGATGCAGTCAGTCCATTTAGATGTTAAACTACTAATTGTGCATTTCCGAGATGAATTAGGAAAGAGTGAAGATTAACAATATTAACAGATACACATGATGTATCGATTCACAGAAAACAAGGAGAGAAATGTTCTAATGATATATTCAGCAAAGAATCAGACTGACATTCCACATAATGCCACAAAATGTCATCAGATTATTCTGGAAGTACATTTCATGCTTTAAATTATATTTCTTATATTGAAATGCTGTTAATTAAATAATAAAAGAAAAAGACCCCATTTGTAATTTTATAACTTATTCCACGCTCAACTTTTACCTAAGGCTCTGAGTTAGTTACATGAATTATCCAGTTGGACTACCTTTTTTGATAATTAATTGGAGGACTGTCAAACTCTCAGCCATATATCAAGAAAGATGAATTCTTAAATGACTAGGTAATTAGCTAAAATAAAACTAAATCCACAAATTCACATTTATCCATTACATCACTATAGCTACACTAGAAGAATGATTATGAGATCTGTACTTTGAAATATTGATTTAAAAGTTTTTAAATAAATGAAGGGAAATAATACTGTGTTTGCTTTTTCTTAAACTTCATCTATAAAAGTTTCAATTAATCTTTAATAACAGTAATATATTTATAGATAAGAAAGCATTTAAAAATTCTCACCTGAGTAAAGAAGAGTAGAATTGTGAAATGCATGAAAGCCAATGTAACGGTAGTTTAAAAGATGGTCTTAAGGAATTTGAAGCAGAGTTATCCATACCATACTGAAAAATCCTAAGGAATATAAGAATGATTATTTCAAATATACATAAAGACCATGAAAACTTAGTTTTTTACTTATGCTTTAAAGTTAATGATATCACAGAAAATGGTATTTTACCAGAATAATAAAGTCACATCATTCACTTGAGATTTATCATTAGACTTATCATTAGACTTAGAAGCTGCTCTATAATAATCCTTAGCCATTGGAAGACATGACAAAACCATTACTATTTTATTAACAACAACAACAACAAAACCACCTCATACTGGATGCAAAATATAGCTCTAATAGCTATAGTCCTGTCAGCATGCCTTAGACCTTGTATTCTATCTCTAGATCTATGGTCCACCCCACTGTGCAAAGAATGCCTCTGGTTCCAGCATCATGGGGCCAAAGAAGCATCATATCACCTAACCCAAGCATTATGACCTGCACAGCATGGGACCAGAGAGATAGCGCCAAGGTGGAGGGGTTGCCTTGCACGAAGCCAACCCTACTGTGGTTTGAATCCCGGCATCACGTATGGTCCCCTGAGCCTTCCAGGAGTGATTTCTGAACACAGTGCCACCAGGAGTAACCCCTGAACACCCCTGGTGTGACCAAAAAAAAAAAATGGAAAAAGACTTGCACAGCAGGGAAATGCATTCTGGGAGTGGCCCATGGGATCCAATGCGGACTGCACTGGGGGACTTCCCAGAAAAAACAACCATAACAACAAAAAACTAGGGGAAAAAAACCCTTTAAACACACTTGTCAATAGCTCCCCCCTCAATCTTTATTCAATAAAAGTCAATATTTTATTTATTTATTTATTTTTGGTTTTTGGGTCACACCTGGTGGCACTCAGGGGTTACTCCTGGCTATCTGCTCAGAAATAGCTCCTGGCAGGCACAGGTGACCACATGGGACTCCGGAATTCGAACCAAAGGCCTTAGGTCTTGGATCGGTTGCTTGCAAGGGAAACACTGCTATGCTATCTCTCTGAACCCAAAAGTCAATATTTTATATTTTATATATTTACCTCATTTCTGTGGAAAATTTAGCATAAACTTAGACTGACTGTGACCACCATGACTGGGCAGAATGTATCCTGGGACCAATAAAACTGACCTTTGTCTAGGCTTTGACCTATGATCTGTACAACAATCAAGATCTCTAATTCTAGAGGTCTGACTGAGACAACTGCAACTGAGCAGAACTTCTGGAAACATAATGAAAGACTTCAGCCTAGGCTTCATCCTAGGATTGGTTAAAAAACCAAGACCACCAATTACAAAAGACTGGTTAAAACAACAGTGATGGAACAGAACTTCTAGAACAAAGACTCCATCTTAGGATTCATCCTATGATCTGTGAAAATACTAAGATCTCTCATTAGAGAGGCCTGATTTAATCATACACGACTAAGCTGAAAGTTTCCTGGTACCATAAAAAGACCTAGGGGAGTGAAAAAGAGCGTTTATGGAGCATGTAGTTATTCCATGACAGTATGCTTCAAGGGTGGAGAAACCCTGTATCTCTTAGGCCAAGGGAATTCCCTTTCTAATCTCCCCAATATTTATTGTGCCTATGCCAAAAAAAAGAAGAAGCAGCACATTTTTTTTCTTTTTTCTTTTCTTTTCTTTTTTTTTTTTTTGGAATTGTGGTTATTGCTTGGTTGTTGTCTTTATTGCTGTGATGCTTTTTGGGCTTTTTGTTAGATTTTTTTTGTTATTGTAGTTTTGTTTTTTATTGTTTGCTTTGATTTATCTTTGTATATTTTGTCTTTTTGTTATGTTTTTCTTCTTTTATTCCTTTCTTCTCTTAAATTGATATTTATAACCTCTAGATGGACTCCTCCCGGTTTTTTGTTTATTTGTTTTGTGCTTTGATTTTTTTCCCTTCAAACAGAAACAGAACCACATAACTTGAATCTCTTGTTCTGCCTCATAAAGTCATATCTCTCTTTTAATCATTAAAATATAAGATTTGATTTGTTTGTGAAAAAATACAAACATTACCAATGAAAGGATGTAGGGGTGAATAGGGATTAAAAATATTGTTGAAGGGGCCAGAACTAATGGTTAGCAACTTAAACTTGTCATGTATAAGGGTGATTCAGGTTCAAACCCTGGCACCCCATTTGGTCTCCTGAGTTTGCCAGGATTGATTCCCAAGTACAGAGCCAGAGTAACCCTTAAGCATACACAATTATTGTCCCCAAAACTAAAAGAAACAAAACAAAAACAAAGAAACAAAAAGTCACTCACACACACAGCCCACAAAGACATGGAATAAGAAATGGAATCTTTCTGGTGTTGGGATGGATTTGAGGGTCACATCTGCCATTGTGCAGGGACTAATGCTGAGTCTATTCTCATTAGTGACCCCTTTTAAGCTTATGAAACTATTTACAATGTAAGACATTAAACTAGAATCAGCCATATTCTAGGAAAGTGCATTATTTCACATACAAAAAAGATTCTTTGCCCTGGAAGTGATGGAGTCTTGATGCGAAAGTAGATGTGATTGTAGGCTATGACATCATAAACTATACTTGCTTTTTCACCTACTGATACTAGTCCTTTGTATGAATTCCTAGTTTATCAGTTCTCTGGGACCACCTTATTTCACCAAGAATGAAAATCCTCTTTACACTAAAATGGCCTTTTTGTCATGTTCAGCTAGCCCTATTAATTGATCTACTTCACAACTTTCCCTACTAGAACTTATTTGGTTATTCTGTCTAAGATACATATATATTATATGTATATAATATATATTATATATAATATGTATATATTATATATATAATATATATATTATATTATATAATATAAACATACATACATATATAACTTTTAATTTCCCTCTATTTGCTTCACTTCTTTGTATTTAAATCTACCTTCAATCCTATCAGCCTTGCTTTTCTGTTGTCTGCTCTATACCCAAAGGTGAGTCACTGAAGATTACTTATAGGCAGTAGCTCTGAAGCAAGCATACTGTGCTTTCTCAGGAATATTTTGCATTTGATTTGTAATGTTCTCTGGTTATATATTTAACTACAATTTTTTTCATTTGTAAAATGGCATAATAATAGTTACCATAACAGGGCCAGAGCAACAGCACAGCTGTAGGACATTTGCCTTGCATGCAGCCAGCCTGGGACAAACCCAGGTTCCATCCTCGGCATCCCATATGGTCCCTCAAGTCTCTCAGAAGCAATTTCTGAGAACAGAGTCAGGAGTAACCCCTGAGTGTGGCCAGGTGTGACCCAAAAAACAAAACAAAAAAATAGTAACCATTGGAGTCAGAGAGATAGTATAGGGGAGCCAGTAAATGTACTGTGATCCTGTTTCAAATACCTGTAACATTTAGCCCTGAGCATTACAAGGTGCACTCAAACTGAGTCCAGAGTCAACCAACTGTGACCAAAATCTCTACCCTCAAAGAATCAATAACAATAATCACATCAGAGTCAGGGTATGGTAGCTATAAGACTGAATCCCATGTAGGCATTAAAAGTCACAAGCAGTGACAAACATCTAAGAGTTCTAAAACTCAAAACCAATATAGAATATCTAATATTCTTAATGGTTGCCTAGTTACAGTCTAATCCCCCAAATTCAGAGAAAGTAATGGAAAATATAATAATGAAAGAATGTGTTTTCTTTTAACTCCCAAAATTTCTTAGAGTACTAATCACTGGCAACACAACACATCCCAGAACATTTTGCCTATACCTAAACTCTTTTACTTCACAGGCAGTTACACTGGTAATAGTAAGGTTATTTGGCTATAAGAAATGTTATGGCAGATGTTTATGGTCTCAGAGGGTGAGGGATCTGTATGAGCATTTAATTCCACAGCAAGATCCCAAATTAGTTTCATTATTCTGGAGAGTTTAACAGGGTGAAAATTGGCCCACAAACCTCAAAAGGGGAATGGAATGATGATCTAGCTATTAGATAACCTCTAATGATGTTTTGGTATACAGTTAAAAGAGAGGACACTAAATAATTCACAGGAGAGTATAAAGTACAATTCTATGAGCCACAGAATTATATTTTCCACAAGACAAAAGAATTTTAATACAGCACACTGAAATACCTATTTAAAAAATCACTTATAGATGGAAACAAAACACTTTTTAATACTCACAAATTAGCTGATAGTAAAAATGACTCTGCTTGTAGGAGAAAATTTAGATCGGTGAATTTTCTTACCTCACTCTAAGCATACCTCTCCTCTTCTCTCACTCAGGTTGTTATCTGGGCTGTGCACATCTCATATTTTGGCAATTTATTTTATTGGTGGGATGTCTGTTGTTTCCTGACTTACAGTTAATTTGGTTTCCTTTTTTTTCAGATTAAAGTAAGAACAACTCATAGGTTACCAAGAGTCAGCTAGGTTTAAAGTTTTTCCTGTGCCCTCCACCCCTGTTTTTGACTGTCCCAAGAAAAACAGGACCCATTAAACTAGAGTATCAAAAGAAAAATGGGCCCATAATAAAATGTGACTCATAAAGACACACACAATTGACTCAAGAGAGTAAGTTCCCGGGCCGGAGAGATAGCATGAAGGTAGGGCATTTGCCTTGCATGCAGAAGGACGGTGGTTCGAATTCCAGCATCCCATGTGGTCCCCTGAGCCTGCCAGGAGCGATTTCTGAGCATAGAGCCAGGAGTAACCCCTGAGTGCTGCCGGATGTGACCCAAAAATCAAAACAAACAAAAAAAGAGAGTAAGTTTCATGGTGACAAATTATTCAAGTCAGATGTCCTGTGTCATTTATGCCTGTCATAGTGTCAGAGTCACTGTAGGTTTTCAATGAATAAAACACCTAGAGAAGACTAATTTGGAAAAGGTAGTATTAATTCAAAATGGAATGATTATAATTATACTTGAGATAAGTCCCTTTAAAGGAATATTGACAGGACTGGAGAGACACTGCAGAGCATTAGGCTTGCTTGGCTAATTCAATCCCCAGCAACATGTACAGTCATGGAGCACACCCAGAACTGATCCCTGAGCAGAGTCCGAAGTAGCCCTGAATACCACCAGTTTGGCCTCAAACCCAAAAACAAAACAAATATTACAAAAATGAAAAACAAAGATCATTTATTTGCTTAGTTGTGTTTTTGGAGCCACACTCTAGTTATCCTCAGGGTTTTCTCCTGATTTATTGCTTGAGGATCACTGCAGGCATTGGACAGCCATGCTGTGTAAGGACTGAAACACAGTCTCACCCATTCAAGGCAAGTGGTCTACCAATGAGTGACTCTGCCGGTCCC
>PVKC010018192.1:0-19782 GCA_004027635.1 Crocidura indochinensis
AAATAAATCTTCTATATACATTTTCTAATTTATGTGGTTTATCTAAAGCAGTTGATAATGGAATATCACTAGATCCATTCTAAGACAAGAAATTCAGGGTAGATATTTTATCCCAAGTCTAGCATTTATTTTCAGAAAAAATAAATGAGTTAAAGAATTTTCTTCAAGAGTATTAGAAGAAGCTTTTAATTCATATTTTGGTGTACAATTAAAATTTATAACTTAATGTGTATTTTTATAATCTTCTAAAGGTCAAGACTATTACCATATTTAAGGCATGGTATACCATATTTAGCATATACTATGTCTTGATTACATCAAATCCAATAACTATAGAGAATTTTTTGTTCCTTAGAAAAGACAGGAACTAAAAACAATTTCTCAGTATTTATCTTGGATCTTATAAATTTTGTGTAATATGCACATATCACCTACTCTTAAAAAGAGATATCTGTTAGTAAGGCTATGTTAAGTATGGTAAAACCCTAAAAATTTAAGTGAAAGTTGTATTTAGAGCTTACTGCTTTCTCAAGTGCCACTGCTCAGATTCACAGCTCCTCTTCTGTCATCTCTAAGTCCAAGCTCATGGCTTATATGGAACTTTAGGGTGAATAGGCTGCACAACTTATTATAGGGCTCCATATTTGTATCATAAGTGCCCATTTTTAAAAACTATAACCAACACTGAGACAGTATGAGTTAAGGAAATTCCTTACATGTATATACTCCAATTCAATCCCTAGGAGAAATTCTAAAGTACAGAGCTGTGAGTAGTTCTCAAGCAACCAACAGTTGTGACCCAATGCCAATACTAAGTAAGTTAATAAATAATAATTTCCAAACATTAAAAGCAATTTGCAATATATTTTTTTATTTTAGTCATGTAATAATTGTTAAAATAGTAATGCAAAGTAATTCATGTGACTTGTGACAAAGAGAGATAATAAAACTTGATTCATACTTGAATCATGATGGGGACAGAACATCTAGTTAGCATTCTGGAGATAATAATACCATGGTCACAATCTAGCATCTTACAAGCAGGATTTCAAGATAAGTGAAACAACTAAAAATTATATGAAAATATTATTAATTTTATTTTAATCATGATTTCATTATTAGTTATTATTAATTTAATTATTAATTTTGTCATCAAAGTCAGGGCCACAAGTGCAGCTAATATTAAAAGTGTTATTATTGCCTACATTCAATATTAAAATAAATGTTAATTGAGGAGGAGAAAAGAAGAGAGGAGAGGAAAGAAAAAAGAGGGGAATGGTAGAGGAGGAAAAGAGAGGGTAGGAGAGAAAAGAGGTGACATGACAAAGCTCACTGGAAGACCTGGCTATTGGAGTAACAACTGCTGAAGACAGAATTTATGAGCTAGAAGATGAGCTGAATAGCACCTCCATAAAATAGGAGAGGTTGAAAAGAGCCTTAAAATAAAAAAGAAGATGGGAAAAAATCCTCAAAATAAGTGAACAGATAATAGACCTTTTAAATAAATTAAAGAGAAACTATAAGAATCATTTATATCCCGGGGACCAGGGGAAAAAAACACTATGAAGAACCAACAAAGACATCATTGTGGAGAAATTCACTGAACTAAAGAATGCTTGTATCCATATTCAGGATTCCTAAGAGATATTAGCTAAAAAAAAAATTCAAATAAAATTACTCCAATATATATACTAGTCACAATGGTGAAAATATAGGTATAGAATGATAAAAACAGCAAGATCATAAAGGCAAATTATTATGTAGAAGTGAACACAAGCCTTAAAACAGACTAATACAAAAGCAATCTCCAGGCCCAAAGACGGGGTGGGGGATGGGGTAATGCAAAAAGTGTCAATGAAATGAATGCAACACCAAGAATATTTTATTTAGCAAAGCTTTTATTCGGATTGAAGGAAGGAAACACAGTTTCATGGATAAGCAACAGCTGAGGAATTTTACAGACTCAAATCTAGTAAAGAACACAAACACAACTTCAAGAAAAAGATGGCACAAAATCCCATGACAACAATCTTTCTCAACTTCAATGTTGAGAGATGCACTAGTTAAGAGATACAGAGTGGCAAATGGATCACAAAATTGAATACAATGATTTCCTGACTACAGGAAGAACACAGTTAAAGGTTGGAAGATGGACCAGAGAGATAGCACAGCAGTTGGGTGATTGTTTTGCACACAGCTGATCCTGGACTGAAGGTGGTTTGAATTCCAGCATCCCAGAAGCGATTTCTGAGCACACAGCCAGGAATTATCCCTGAGTGTTACTGGGTGTAACACCAAAAAAAAAAAACAAAAGAAAAAAAAAAAGTTGGAAGATAATCCTTCCAGGAAAAAGCATCTTATAAATGGCTGGGGGTCTGACTTACATCAGAAGACATAGAATTCAGACTTAAAATGTTTATAATTTCTTAGTAATCAAGGTATATGCACATCAGAAAGAAATCACACTCCTAAACATAACACCCAAAGAAGGACCATAAAAATACTTAAAACATGTACTAATAGAGTAGACTTGCATAGAGACATCAATAGCAATACAATAGTAGTGAGAAAATTTTAAAACCTATCTACCTTTGATAGATCAACCTGATAAATTCAACAAGGATAAACTGGCTATGATGGAAGAGAGGGGTTTAGTAGGCATGTATAAGTTTTATCATCCCCCAAAGGTTCAATATACATTCTTCTCCAGTGTACATGGGACATTCTCCAAGAAAAAACACATGATGGAGCATAAAATGTGTCCATAAAATCAAGAGCATAGAAATTGTTTTAATTATCTTCTCAGATCATGATGCACTCAAAATAGAAGTGAATTACAAACAGAAGCAGATAAATAAATACATCCTGAAAATAAGCAACTCACTACAGAACAGTCAGTGGATCAGAGATACAATCTAAGAGAAAATAAAAAGATTCCTGGAAATAATTGACAATGAGAAAAGATGATCAGAATTTATGGAACACAGCAAACACAGTACTAAGAGAAAAATATAATTTTGTAAGCATCAGGAAGGAAGCAAGAACCAAAAATAGATAATTTAATGACACAGTTTAAGAAATTGAAAAATGACCAACAAAATTCATTAGAAGCAGGCATCAGGAATAGAGGTGAGGGAGGAAAACTTGGTGATGGGAATTCCCCTGATTCACTGTTTATTTTGTAAATGGAATATTACTGTGAATATCATGTAAACCACTATGATTAAAATAAAATTTAAAAAAATTAAAAAAAAAAACTTAGAGCAGAAGTTATGAAGTGGACACTCATAAGCAATCCAAATGATCAATGAAAGAGATTTGTATTTAAAGAAAAGATAAACAAGACCAAAAAACATTAGCAAGAATCATAAAGGTATAAAAGAAACTTAATAAATTAAAACAAAAAAGAAAGGGGGTGTTTCACTGCAGATTATACAGAAATTCAAAGGGTAATTCGATTATTTTAAGACTCTTTATGTCACAAATTGAGTGGATAAATTCTTGGATATCCATGGCTTCCCAAGGTTGACCCAAGATAGTCTTGTAAACCTGAATAGGCCTATAACTACTGAAGAAATTGAAAAAGCTAATCAAAAAGCCCCCCCCCCAAAAAAAAAGCCCAGGCCCATATGGTTTCACTAGTGAATTTTTTCAAATCTTTAAAGAAACCTACAGATGATAATTTTTAGGGAACTTCAAAAGCAGCTAGAGACACCACAAACAAGAAAACTACAGGTTGATATCCTTGACGAACACAGATACAAATATTCTGAAAAAAACTTATCAAATAGAACCTTAATGCACATCAAGAAGATCATATACCTTAGCCAAGTAGGATTTATTCCAGAGATGCAAGTATGGTTTAACATGCACAAGTTACTCATATAATATACTATATCAACAAAATAAATATAAAAATCACATAATAATAGCAATAGATGCATATAAATTATTTTACAAGGTTCAGCACCTGTTTATGATAAAGAATATTCAACTAGATGAGAATTAAAAGAGCCTCTTTCATTATAGTGAACGCTGTTGACAACAAGCCCATGACAAACATTATTAATTAAGGCAAACACACACAAAAAAAAACCTTTCTTTTAAAATCTAGCACAAGACAAAGTTTTCACCTTTCAACATTTCTATTCAATATTATTCTTTACTATTTGTAGAAATTAGGAAAGAAAAAGATAGCAAGGGCATCCAGATAGAAAAGGAAGAATTCAAACTCTCACTGTGAATGACATGACACCATATTTAGAAAATACTAAACATTCTACAAAAAATATTAGAAACAAAAATCCTGTATAACAACTTGAAGTCTACAAAGTGATAAGTGAAAATCCATGAATTTTCTGTATTCAAATAATTAGAAAAAGGTGCTCTTAAACAAAACTATTTCTTATATAATTGTGCCTTAGATAATCAAGTGCATTTGAGTCTATTTAACTGAAGAGGTGAAAGACCTATACAAAAACTAAACTCAGACCTCTCTTTAATACTGTGCACAAAAGGCAAATCAAAATGAATTAAAAACCTTTAATCATATGATACTTAGAGGAAAATGTATGAAACACTCCATGACATTGAAGCTAAGCCATCTTCTAGGGTGAAACACCTCTGGCCAAGCACGTGGAAGCAAAAATAAACAAATAAGAATACATTAAACTGAGAAGCTTCTGCACCTCAAAGAAAATGGTGATTAGGATACAAAGGATACACAGACTGAGAGAAACTACTCACCCAACACCCATCTATTAAAGGTTAATATCAGCAATTTCCAAGGTAGTGGTAGAACTTAGTAAGAAAAGAAATCTAACCCCTCCAAAAATAGAAGAAAGTTAAAGATGAAATTAAAAGATATTTTCTTAAAGAAGAAATTCAAATGGCCAAAGACATATGAAAATTTCTCACTTCATTATTCATCAGGATATGTAATTCAAAACTCTAATGTATACTCTCATTCCATAGAAAGTGGCACAATCACAAAGAACAAGAACAACCAGTACGTGTGTGAATATGGCAGAGAAAAAAAAAAACTCTCATTCACTACAGGCAGGAATGCTGAATTTTACAGCCTGTTTTGGAAAACAATATGCATATTCCTTAATAAAAAGAAATTGTGCTTTCATATGACAAAGAAATACACACTATAAATCCCAAAACACAATGTGTTTCTGTATTCCTATGTTCATCTCAGCACTATCCATAATGCCAAAATTCAGAAAACCACCAAAGTGCCAAAAATAGATATGTGGATAAAGAAACTTTGGTACATCTATACAATGGAATACTACAAAGCTATTAGGAACAATAAAATCATAAAATTTGAAGCAGGAGTCTCTGGTAGGAAGCTTCTCACAATAGTGGGTGAGTGCAGTTAAGCACAGAAGGGACAAATATGATAATATTTGAAAATGATTATGATTATGATGGACAAAAATTGGGTACTTAAAGGAGTTAATGTGAATGGCATGATACCCCTTAGTAACAATATTAATTGTAGCAATATTGTAGTAACAATATTATTTTGTAATATTAATATTACAAATCACAATATTTGAAAGGGGGATAATAAAAGAAAGAGAGAGAAAAAATATTTGTCCCATAGGCAAGTAGAGGGGAGGGCTGAAGGGAAACTTGGGCTCTTGGTGGTGGGAAATGTAAGCTGATGAAAGGTGTAGCATATTAAATAATTAAAATTCAATCATGAGTAATTCTGTATCCTTAAAAAAGAAGCTATATTATGAACAATCTGGTTTAAATAAAGTAACTAATAAGAGAATAAAATAATACCACAATCATCATTAAAACTAAGTATTCAAGCCAAAGGCAACAACAATGAAATCAAAAGACCCTAACTTTAACAATTTAAACTTAAAATGGGCCTATTATACTGGCAGGTTTGGGGGTTTGGGTGTATGGGATACATTTGGGGAAATTAGTGGAGGGAGGCCAACACTGGTGGTGGGATTGGCCCTGATTTGTTGTACATCTGAAATTCAGCTATAAAGAAATTTGTAAATCATAATGGTTTCAATAAATAAATTTTAAAAAGAGGAGGGATGAAACTAAATATACAAACTGCAGCATCAGCAACATTGAAATCTTGAAATCCAAATTTTATCAACCAAACTTAAAAAGGTGCTTCTTATGATGGAAGGCTGGGACTGGCATATAGGGGCAAGGGTACAGGATGAACTCTGGGAACATTGGTGGAGAGAGCTTGGCACTGGGAGTGGGATTGGTGCTGAAAATTTGTATGTCTAAAACTCAACTATGAATAATTTTGTAAATCACAGTTTAAACACTAAACAATAGAAACAATAAAAACTTTTCATGTATTAAATAAAGAAAAGTAGTCACAAATTTAGCTTAAAAATCTTAGTATGGGGGGCCAAGATAATTCAATGGTTCAAAGTTGTCTTGTAAGCATGAGAAGCTATGAGTTGGATCCATGCCATCAGCCATGTGCCCAGTTGGTATCTCAGCTATAATGTTGCTTGAAATCCCAGCAGTAGACAAATATCGTAGCATGTTGTAGCAGCAACCAAATGTATGTGACTCCTGATCATTGATAAGACAATAATCTATAAAAATGAGAAGAAAAGAGGAAAATAATAAGAGTAACAAAGTGTAAATATCTTATGTAATTTATCTAAATTTAAAAACTGTAGATATGAAAATAGAACTTGACTTTTTTTTTTTTTGGTTTTTGGGTCACACCCGGCAGTGCTCAGGGGTTACTCCTGGCTCCATGCTCAGAAATTGCTCCTGGCAGGCACAGGGGACCATATGGGGCACCGTGATTCGAACCGATGACCTTTTGCATGAAAGGTAAACGCCTTACCTCCATGATATCTCCCGGGCCCCATAGAACTTGACTTTTAATGTAGGTGGTGAATGATAGAAAGTCCTTGGATGAAAGATAGGCAGCACAGCTAGAGTGCTACCTACCACCCTCCTCCTTGGCTTATTATAACCTTACTGATGAGGTATGGGGGATGAGTAGGGTCAAGACTCACAAATATTTATAATAGCTCCTGTGTGGTATAGACCATGTCTGAGCATTTTCCCATGATCATACTGTTGTCTCAAAAGAAAAGAATTTTAAAAGAAATAAGGTGAAGCAAAGAAATCTTACTTAGTAAATTTTATAAAGGTGCAAGAGAGAAGACGGTGCATATCCAAAGTGATTTGGGGTTCATCAGAGAGCAATAAGAGAGGAAAGAGTATCATAAAATATTTACCCACCCCAAATTAGGAAGCTGAATCCTTCCAGGTATGAATTGTGCTGCATAAACTTAAAGCAAAAAAAGCACCACTGAAATATATGAGTATCTCTTAGTCAAGATGAAGAGGATGTTAGTTATAAAGGGATTTTTTCTAATTTGCCCATTTCAGGGTTTCTTTCTAGACTGTGCTTATCTAGAAGAGATTATTGTTTCTAGTGTTCTCTTGACAAACACTTGATAGGCTTAAGCAGATTGATTCTGACTATGAAATTTATCTAAAATAAAAGTCAAAGGGACACCTACTTTCAATTCATCTGAAATAAAAGCCAATAGGGCCCCTAGTTCCTAACAAAAGGCTATATTTTTTGTTTCTGACACAAAAAATACAAGATTTTGCTGAGGGACATAATCAAGTCAGTCACTTTTCCAGTCAAAATCTGAAGTTTATTGGATTGTTTCTCTGCCTTTCCAATTCCTCCATCTGACAGTCAAGGTGTCTACATGACATAATTTGCTCTGAAATGTCCTTTCCAAGCAATTTATTCTTTTGTGCACCAGTTCTGTATTTAGATTGGAGCATCTGCCTGATTTTCTTCTCTCCTCTCCATGTTTCTCTGTGTCTCGGGGATTCTCTATACACCAGATAAAAGCTTCTTATGAAATTATTTGTTCCTGCCATATCTATTCGTCATCTAAAGCTCATTACTACATTCCCACACAGACACTTATTTTTCTATTTTCCTCTGATATATTGTTTTTAATAAATGAATACTTGAATCATTGTGAAATAGGCAGCTACAAAGTTGTTTATCAGTACAACATCTAATATCATAAATGAACCCAGTTTTTTTTCCCAATATCCTCCATGCTCTCTTCCATGCCAGTCTCTATGAAAGACATCTGTTTTCACCCTCTCTGTTTCTTCTATTTTTTCCATTTTAGACACTATGGTTTGAAATGCTGCAGTACTGAAGGAGTATATTGCATATCACTTTAACTCCTTTAAGTACCAAATTGTCCAGAATTAATTTCCCTCTATCAATGTCATAGTGGTCCCTTTTGAGAACTCCTCTGAAATTTTTGGTAAGCCTCCTATTATGAACTGGTCCTCCTGACTCTTCTTTGTTATCTTTGAATATTAATAGCATACTATATTTTCTTAATATTTCAAAAATGATTGAAAATATCTAATTAAACACTTCCTCTGACTCATTTTGTGCAGCATACTACTCTATGTCGGTCTATTTATAGGCATATTCATGATTTCATTTTTCATAAGAACTATATAGTATTCCATTTTGTAAACATACCACAGTTTCTTTATCTACTCATCTGTTCTCAAGCAGGTAATTAATTGTTTCTAGATTTTGACTATTGTAAATAGTTCTGTAATGAACATAGGAGTGCATAGGGCTTTGCTAATTTATGTTTCTTTTCCTTGGAGTGCATTGAGATAGGGGTAAAATGCTCTTCTGTCTTTCATAAAAGGACCCTACTGCTAATCTGTCTGTCTGCCTCAGGTTTTGGGAAGTGTCCTACACAGGCACTTTTAAAGTATTTGTCAAGTGTTCTGCATTAATAAATAGAAAATTCTTCGATCACAGCTGGCACATGTATTGGTTGTGAAACTGATGTAATTCCAAAATAGATTCCTATAGAAAAAGGCATAATAAAGATGGATTTTTATCTGGGCACTGCCAATGTGGCTTCCAGGTCCCAAAGCTGCCAGGTCTGACCCCAGGGTTTCTTTTCTCCAAAATACATGGATGGACATGGATACTATCATGCTGAGTGAAATGAGTCAGAGGGAGAGAGATAGTCACAGAACTCATCCATGGGATATAGGAACAATAAAAGACAGTATGTTAATAATACCCAGAGACAATAGTGATGAGGGCCCAAAAGACCAGCACATCATATGAAGCTTACCCTAAGAGTGGTGAGTGCAGTTACTGCACTGACAACTACAATAATAGTAAGAAACAGAGATAAATAGAATGCCTGTCCAGAAGATGGAGGAAGTGGGTGATGGGGAACATCAGTGGCAGGAAAGTTACACTGCTGAAGGATGGTGTACATTCAATGACTGAAACCCTCTATGAACATTTTTGTAACCATGGTGCTTAAATAAAGAAATTATTTTTAAAAGGATGGATTTTGCAGTAATTACTCTAGTTGTGCTGTTATCTGTCAGGAGTCTCACTGATGGAAGCAAAGCTGAACTCTGTTGAATTACACAGCAGGAGTTTCCCTAGCAATTTTGACCAAGACCAAGAACTCTTAGGCCTAGTACAATGAATTACTTAAGTGATCACTGTGGGACATAAAAAAAAAAAATGGCCTCAAATTGACTGAACTTGAATTTAACTATGATTCAGTTTTATTTCCTTAATTTAATGTATTCAAAGAGAATTTTGGGGGTGCACATCCGGTGACACTCAGGGGTTTCTCTGAACTATGTACTCAGAAATCGCTCCTGGCTTGGGGGACCATATGGGATGCTGGGGAATTGAACCTCAGTACATCCTAGGCTAGTGCTGGCAAAGCAGATGCCTTACCGCTCCACGCCACTACTCTGGTCTCTCAAAGAGAATTCTTGAAGCTTATCAATAGAATACCACATAGCTAGTCAAAACAATGAAGAAATTCTTCGAAGAGAGGTAGTACGGCAAAATAGGGCACTTGCTTTTTATGCAAGCAATCCGAGTTCACTGGCATCCCATATGATCCCCCATGTATCACCAAGAGTTATCCCTGAATGCAGAGCCAGGAGTAAATACTAATACAGCTGGGTATGACCTATAAACAAAAAAAAATGAGATTGTGTCTTTATCAACATCACACTGCATAATTTCAGATGATCAGACAAGTGAAATAAGCCATACAATGAAGAATAATTGCAAAGTGATTTTACCCACATATAAATGTAAATAGCTAAAAAAAATGATCAACTAGGACAAAAAATAATTCTTAGTCTCTATAAAAAATATGAGTTACCAGAAGGACAAGGAAATGGCTAAGAGACATGGGTAGAGGGGTCATTTTAATAGTAAGCTGACAGTATTTTGGTGATGGTTAAGATGAATCTTATATATAAAACAAGGCATGAAACTTCACTCTGGAAATTTTGCATTACTTACCAGCAACATTTGTTTAATAAATAAATTCTAGGGAAAATAAATAGCTCAACATGCTATAACACAAGTCCCTCCATGTTATAGAGCCTAGGTTTAATCTCTGTCAGAGAGTGCTTCCACCCAGCACATAGAGCATGGCATTTCAGGGACTTAGTACCTCAAGGTCAAGCCTGCAGAGTTGAGCTGAGAATTATTATAGTGGTCTCTAGATTCTGAATGATGCTTGGGATACCCTCAAACAAATAAAGATATAAATAAATAAGTTCTTTAAAATATTTAAGTTGCAGGGCCGGTGAGATAGCATGGAGGTAGGGCATTTGCCTTTCATGCAGAAGGACGGTGGTTCGAATCCTGGCATTCCATGTGTTCCCCTGTGCCTGCAATGGGATTTCTGAGCATAGAACCAAGAGTAACTCCTGAGTGCTGCTGGGAGTGATCCCCCCAAAATATTTAAGTTTCAATTCAAATTTCAATAATTAATATTTTATTGCCTTTTAGTTAAAGAAATTTAAAAAATAAATGGTGAAGCATTTTAATCATCCCTATTCTTGTAGTATAATAAAAATAAATTTGATCTCTGGCTCATTTCTTGCAAAAGATCTCCTTAAACCTTTGTCATTTTCTTGGTTATAGGGATGCTGGGAGAAACTTTTCTTTTAATAATTTATATCCTTTGATATATAATTTTGTAATCCTTTGGTTCTGGTTCTTGACACACAGTTCCTTAAAACTTTTTACAGAAAGCCATTACTTAAGGTCCTCAAAAGGTTCTTAAAAACTGTCAATAGAAGTGACATAAGAAATATGACAACTAGTCTTCAGATGCATCAACCTAGTTTCATGAAAGTTAAATGAAATAAGGTGAACAATCTCTTTCAAGGGCTTTCTAATAGTATTCAGATAACTTTTACTCTAATTAGGTAATTGCTGGCATCCTGCTAGGTAAATCTGGATGAAAGCTTGTCATCTGAAGTCCAAACTATGGTAAGAAGTTTAGGACATTTAACCTGATTGCTCTCCCTTTCCTGGATTGGGATAAGACCTGGATATTGAATTAATAATTAATCATACTTCTCTGATGAAGACCTATAAAATTTCCTAAACATTGGAGTGAAAAAAACTATTGGATTGGTGAAACTAGGAACATGTTGGAGAATGGAAAATGTGGAGAAAGCATGAAAGATTATCTTCTATCAGTAGCATTTATAGAAACCTTTGGTTTAGAGAAGATTGTTTATGTAACAAGTGACAACCTAAGACTTGTTATCAATTTCTGAAGTGGAGAAAGTCTTGTACATATCATCTGCCTCATGGGTCTCTGGGAAGTTAATTTCAAAGTTGAGTAAAATTCTAGAATAATTCTGCAGAGAACTCAAGAAATTTTTATATAGAGAATGAAACAAAACAATTTAAACAATATGTTATTGTAATTAAATAAAGGGCACATATATAGACCAAAATTGACCAAAATTGTTTTTTAAAACCAGATATTTCCTGGTTTCCAAGACTGCAAGATAATTTTTCAAAGAACTTTGGCAGCAATGAATTTTTCAGAGCCCAAGTGAAAAGTGAGTCAGAATCTATCATCCAAAGTTGTGTGGATCCTGAAGTGGATGAAATCCTTTCTAGAGTTGTGTAATATCTCATGCTTTGATGAGCAAAAAATAAAAAAAGTCCATGTACAATATTGAAATGCAATGCTTCTTCCCTTTGATAGGAAAAGTAACATCCCAAAAGACTATTAGAGATTATGGGCAAGAGGGACCATGAAGCAATTAGAAAAGAACAAGGTATAGACCTCAAATATTAGTAAGATAAATAACCTATTAATAGGAGAGAGGCAGACACATTAATAAGGTCTGGGTAAAATAATAAAGTTAATAAACAAAATATGAGTTTTAGTAGCCACAATTGATTTAGCAAAAGGAATTATGTAGGCATTAGATCCACATACCTAGGCTGGAAAAATAATAAGTGGTAACATTTATTTAAGCATGTTCTATGTGTCAGACACTTTTCTAAGGATTTTATGCATTTAATCTCACTTAATCCTTATAACACTAGTCTTTGAAGTATGTAAAATAATGATTTCTCTTTATAGGATGGGTAATCAAGGTACTAAGAAGTTCTGCAATTTGCCAATCTCACCCTGCTTCCAAGATAAAGAGTTAGTTTGTGTGGATTTAATCATCTATCTTCTCAGCAATTTTTTTATGTTTGGAGCACTAACATATACCACATTTCACTTATATTTGTCTTAGATTTTATACAATTATTTTTAGAAGATATGGAATGCAACTTTGAAGCTTTTTAAAAATAAAATCAGCTTAATATTACTGAGTTAAATTAGGTGTGGCAATTATACTTTAACAATTGCACATTTAAATACCATATTCTGAAGCTCAGGCAATATCTCACATTGAGGTCTCATACATTCGAGGTGATATAAACTTTGATTTTAAGAGTTAACTCACCATCCTTTCACAGAATGGTTGGACTCAGATCTTAAGGCAGAAGCTATTTCCAGGAGAGGGGTAGCAGAATATAACTTTCCTAAAAATAAAAGATGCTTCAAAGGGAAAAGGAGCCCATGTTCATTGTTGGTTAATGAATTCTGAAAATCAGTAAAATAGACTCCTCATGTTTGTAGAGTTTAGGAAAACATAATTTGAGATAATACCCAAGTACTCACTATCAGTACTTTATGGAAAAGTTAAATGGAAGAGTTATTAACTAAATATAAATGGAAAAGTTGAATCTGAAAGCAAAATGCCTCATAAAATGGTAATTAGAAATCTGTTTTAAACATTATAAATATTCACACTCGGAACATCCCAAATATTTGCATTACTTTTCTCAAAGAGGAACTTAACAAGGGGTTTAAACTTACAGAGGTTATGAAAAAGGCTGTGGTAGTATTTTCCATATGCTTGGTTTTGAGCAGACATCAGGAATTGTGTGGCAAACCCAAAGTAAAAATACTCTCTCAATCAAGATCTGTCTTTATTTCTGATCTAAATTTCCCATTCATGCCTGTTTTTAATTCTTCTCATCCAAATATAAAATAAGTCCCAACTAATCATTATATTACTATATTAAAGATTGAGAATTTAAAGACACGACACACAAAAGGCAGCAAAGGCATTAAACAAGTAAGGTTGTGGTTAACAGTATAACAAAAAAAAATCTTATCTATGAAATACAAAAAGCAGGACACAACGACTGTGTGAATAGTTATGAAAAACCTCTCTGAGGGAGTGATAGTTCAAACAAAACCAAGCTGCTTTATTTGTGCTTCTTTGTTTGACTATAACCAAAAATTACAAATCTTTTACTAAAGCAACTAGTAAAAAGAAAAGCAAAAATAAATAACACCAAGATAAGGGGCCTGCAGTAGGTAGGTAGAACAAGTGCTTTGCATGCACATCAACCTGTATTCTATCCACTAACCAAATCCAAGAGTTATCCCTGAATGCAGAGCCTAGAATAAGTTCTGATAAATGTGAGCTATGTCCAACCCTGACTCCCATAAAAAGAAAGAAATTAAAGTGGAAACATTACAAATGAGATCACGAAAATATAAAGACTTTTAAGAGACAACAAAGAATATATACACACCAATAAGTTGCGTTAGTAATAGAATTGGGAAAATCCTCAATTGTTGTAGAATTAAATAGGTGGAGAATCACATAGACAAACTTGAAAACAAATTGCAAAGTAGCAGTGATAAAGAAGACCAAAAAAAAAAAAAAAGAAGAGACAAAACATTGGAAGAAAATGTAAAGTACATAATGAACAAAGATAAATAATCTCTGTATTATAAGAATACCAGAAGGAGAGAAAGAAGAGAAGGGGGAAGAACAAGTAGTGAGAGAAATAATAACAGATAATAGCAGACAACTTTTCCACTCTCTGGAAAAGGCTGCTCTATAAATCCTAGAGTGAAAAAAAAAGTGCCAAACAAAATACACCCTAACAGAACAACACCAAAACATATAGCAATCCAAGTAACAAAAATCAAAAAATGAAATGAACTCTTCAAAGCAGTAAGGAAAAAAATCCTCAACCACAAAGAAAAGAACATAAGAAGCAAAGAGATCTCTCATTTGATATAATCCAGGAACTAAAAGAGGGAAATAACACATTCAAACTACTGAATAAAAGAAACTTTCTACCCAGCAAAAATCTCATTTACATGGGAGGGAGGATTAAAAACATTCTCAGATTAAAAAAAAAAACTCACAATATTTGTGCTACTGGCCCTATATAAACTGTTAAAAGAACAATTATACACTAAATGCCCATTGTAACAACAGCAACCCTACACAATATAATGGTATAACAGCTCTTTCTATCAATAGTTTTCTTAAATGTCACAGACTAGTGGGTTAAATCAGGGAAACAAAACCCAAAATCTGCTGCCTGAAGGAAGCACATAAAAAAGTTTAGTATAGACAAGGATTCATAGAAAAAGGATTAAAAGCATTTATATAAGCCACAGAAAACAAAAAAAAATCTGGGACAGCCAATACTTATAATCAGACTAAACTGCACTTAACCTTAAGGTACTTAGAGAACGGTGAACAATACTTATTGATCAGGAGAACAATAGACCAAGAAGTACTAATTTTGATCAACATTTATGCACCAAATGTAGACCTAGCAAAATATATAAGGCTTCTGATCAAGAACTTAGAGAAACACATGGATGGAAACATGATAGTAGTGGCAGATTTTAACATGCCATTTTTGCCAATAGACAGATCTACTAGATGAAACACTAGCAAACACATAAAAGCCCTAAATTTTGGAAACTAGAAGAATTGGGACTAAGGATCTATACAGAGCCTTTTATCCTCAAAAAGTTAGAATGCATATTTGTCTCAAGTGCACATGGAACCTTCTCTAGGATAGATCACATCTCAGCACATAAGTCTAACTAACATAAAGTCACAAATATAAGAATTATACCAAGCACCCTATCAAATGACAATGCGACAGAGATCAAACTCAATTGTAAAAAGAAGATTGGAGGGATTGGAGTGATAGCAAAAAGACTTCTGCTTTGTGAGGGATAGCACAGGACTGACCAGGTTTGATCTCCGGCATCCCATATAGTCTCCCAAGCCTGCCAGGAGCACAGAGACTGGGGTAACCCTGAGGACGATGGGTGTGGCCAAATATAATAAAAGATGTAGAGAAAATCTAATTCTTGGAGACAAAATAACAAAGTGCTCAACAATAGCTATATCAAAGAGGAAATAAAGGAATAAAAAAAAACAGATACCTTGAGACTGATGATAATGAAGAAACAAATTTTCAAAATATATGAAACCCAGCACCAATTAGGAGGAAACTCATAGCAACACAATATATATATTAGAAAAGACAAAATCAACAACCCTACTGGCACATCTTAAATTTTGGAAAACCAACATCAACAAAACCCAAACACAAGCGGAAGAAAAAAATAACTTAAAAATAGAGCATACAGGAATTCTCCCTAATAATTTCTATGAAGCTGAAATCACCCTCACTCCCACAGCTGAAAGAGATACTGCCAAGAAAAAAAATTAGGCCAATTTCACTGAAAAAAATCATTGTAAACATCTTTAACAAAATCTTAGCAAATAGAATTCAACAGCACATAAAATAATTATACACGACGGCCAAGTGTATCCCAGAAATGCAAGATGCTTCAATATATGAAAATCAATCAAAATTATACACCATCAGTAAAAGAAATAATAAAAAATCACATGACCATATGAATTCATGCATAGAATGCAATTAACAAAAGCCAACACCAATTCATGAAGAACATTCTCAGCAAAATGGGGGTGGAAGGAACCTTTCTCAAGATAATAACAGCCCGGCAGTACTCTGGGGTTACTCCTGACTCTATTCTCAGAAATCACTTTTGGCAGGCTCAGGGGACCATAAGGGATGGTGGGATTCAAACCACCATCCTTCTGCATGCAAGGCAAATGCCTGACCTCCAATGCTATCTCTCCGGTCTATTCTTTGTTGTTGTTGTTGTTGTTGTTTTGTTTGTTTGTTTTTTCTTGGGCCACACCTATTACTTCTGGCTAAGCACTCATAAATTGCCCTGGCCTGGGGGGGGGGGCACATGGGATGCCAGGGGATTGTACCGTGGTCCTACCTTGGCTAGCACTTGCAAGGCAGACACTTACTCTCTAGCTCCACCTCTTCTAAGAGAGAGAAACATGCTCTCATCAATTTTGTTTTTGTTTTTCTGTTACACCCGGGAGCGCTCATGGGTTACTCCTGACTCTATGCTCAGAAATCGCTCCTGGCAGGCTTAGGGGACCATGCAGGATGCTGGGATTCGAAGCACCAACCTTCTGCATGAAAGGCAAATGCCTTACCTCCATGCTATCTCTCTGACCTCTTTGGCCCATTCTTTTTTAAATATATTTTTATATATTAATATGTTTTATTTAATATATTTTATTTAAACACCTTGACTACATCTATGATTGTGCTTGGGTTTCAGTCATGTAAAGAACAATACTCATCACCAGTGCAACATTCCCATCACCAATGTCCCAAATTTCCCTCCTCCCCAACCACCCCACGCCTTTACTCTAGACAGGCTTTCTATTTCCCTCATACATTCTCATTATTAGGATAGTTCAAAATGTAGTTATTTCTCTAACTAAACACATCACTCTTTGTGGTGAGCTTCATGAGGTGAGCTATAACTTCTAGCTCTTTTCTCTTTTGTGTCTGAAAATTATTATTACAAGAATGTCTTTCATTTTTCTTAAAAATTATAGATGAGTGAGACCATTCTGCATTTCTCTCTCTCTCTTTCTCTGACTTATTTTATTCAGCATAATAGATTCCATGTATAGGAAAATTTCATGATTTCTTCTCTCCTGACAGCTGCATAATATTCCATTGTGTATATGTACCACAGTTTCTTTAACCATTTGTCTACTGAAGGGCATCTTGGTTGTTTCCAGAGTCTTACTATGGTAAATAGTGTTGCAATGAATATAGGTGTTAAATGAAGAGAATAGCATATCTAAACATCCCCATCACTATTGATGAACTTTAAATGGTAATCAAATGTCTGCCCAAAAACAAAAGCCCAGGCCCAGATGAATTCACTAATGAATTCTTTCAAACTTTCCAAGAGGAACTACTACCAATCCTAGCAAGATTCTTTCATGAAATCAAAAAAACAGAAACACTTCCAAATAGCTTTTATGAAGCCAACATTAGCTTGATACCTAAACCAGACAAAGATGCTACGAAAAAAGAAAATTATAGACTAATATTGCTGATGAATGCAGATGCAAAGATCCTCAATAAAATCCTGGTGAATAAGATTCAATGCCTCATTAAGAAGATCATCCACTACGATCTAGTAGGTTTCATCCCAGGAATGCAAGGATGGTTGAACATCCATAAATCTATCAACATAATACACAACATCAACAAGAAAATAAAAATCACATGATCATATCAATAGACGCGGAGAAAGCATTTGATAAGGTCCAACACCCATTCTTGATCAAAACTCTCAGCAAGATGGGAATGAAAGGAGCCTTTCTCAATATAGTTAAGGCCATCTACTCCAAGCCAGTGGCAAATATTATCCTCAATGGAGAAAAAATAAAGCCTTCCATCTAAATTCTGGCACAAGACAAGGCTGTCCTCTCTCACCAGTCCTATTCAACATAGCACTGGAAGTTCTTGCTATAGTGATTAGGCAAGAAAAAGATATTAAGGGAATTCAAAAAGGAAAGGAACAAGTCAAGTCTCATTGTTTGCAGATGACATGATACTCTACTTATAAAACCCTAAAGTCTCTACGAAAAAGCTGCTAGAAACAATAGCCTCATATAGCAAGGTGGCAGGCTACAAAATTAACACACAAAAATCAATGGCCTTTCTATACACCAATAGTAATAAGGAAGAAATGGACATTAAGAAAACATCCCCATTCACAATAATGCCACACAAACTCAAATATCTTGGAATCAACTTGACTAAAAATGTGAAGGACCTATACAAAGAAAACTATAAAACTCTGCTCCAGGAAATAAGAGAGGATATGCGGAAATGGAAACATATACCCTGCTCATGGATTGGCAGGATTAACATCATCAAAATGGCAATAATTCCCAAAGCATTGTGCAAATTTAATGCGATCCCTCAAAGATACCCGTGATATTCTTCAAAAAAGTGGATCAGGCACTTTGGAAATTCATTTGGAACAATGAACACTCTAGAATTGCTAAAGCAATCATTGGGAAAAAGTATATAGGAGAAATTACTTTCCCCAACTTGAAAATTTACTGCAAAGCAATAGTTATCAAAACAGCATGGTATTGGAAAAAAGACAGGCCATCAGATCAGTGGAATAGGCTTGAATACTCAGAGAATGTTCCCCAGACATCACCTAATTTTTTTCCTTTTTTTTTTTTGTTTTTTTTTTTGTTTGTTTTGTTTTTGGGTCACACCTGGCAGTGCTCAGGGGTTACTCCTGGCTCCATGCTCAGAAATTGCACCTGGCAGGCACGGGGGACATATGGGGCACCGGGATTCGAACTGATGACCTTTTGCATGAAAGGCAAAAGCCTTACCTCCATGCTATCTCCCGGGCCCCATTTTTTTCATAATAACAATTTTTATTTTAAACATAGTGGCTTACATATTATTGACAATAATATTTTAGGTACATGTTATCATAAAATCAGGGGAATTCCCTTCACCAAATTGTCTTCCCTCTGTCTCTCTTCCGATCCTACCTCACATGTCTTCCTCCCTCACCCCCCGGGGCTGCCAGGTTAAGTGGTCTCCTCTGTGCCTAGCTAACTACTTGGTGGTCCTACACCTCTTTAGTCTTGGTACTTCCCTTATACCCCCCCCCCAATTAGGATGTGGGACTAGTTAATTCAAGTCATGTGGTTTTGTTTGAAGAGGAGAAAAGTAATAACCTGGAGAAGAGAAAGAAAAAAAAGAGAAATGAAAAAACTCATATGCTCCAGAAATGGACGGAGACCTTCTAGAGGGTTTCATCCTTGGTTTGAGAGATGTAGGGGAAAAAAGAAGGTGAAGCACTACAGCAGTACCTAAAGCACTGTCAAAGTATCCTGTGTGTTGTCTTAAATAAATAAAGATGATGCTGGATGGAGATGGATGGAGATGGAGGCCTCTGCCTGCTTTCCCAGGTCACGTGGCTCCATCCTCCATTAATCGATGGGTCTGGGGTCCAGGAAAGCGACGGGTAGAAATCTCACTCACAGGCAGGCTTCAGGAAGTAATAGCTTTATTCATACCCTATCCACCACATGTGTGGCCTATATCATAACCAATTAAGCATTCAGCTATTCTTAGCTAGCCCTGCATCTTAACTTCTTTCAGCCATCTTT
>PVKC010018193.1:0-19825 GCA_004027635.1 Crocidura indochinensis
TGACTATATTCATGCTTGTAATCATGGTGATAAATAAAGATACTATTTAGAAAATAAAACCATAAACAAAAAATATAAATAAAAACATACCATTACTTTATCCCCTTCTCAAAGAATCTGAGTCTCTGCTATGTGGAGAGTATATCATGTAGCCCTCCTCTCAAACCATAATGGTAGAGTCTATAAGGAAGGTGAGCATATGTCTGGAAAAGGAGGACTCTCAAAGCTTATTAATAATCTTTGACTTGAAACAAAAAGTCGGGGCCCATTAAAGTTTTCTTCTGGAAATCAGTAATGGCAAAGCAAAAAAAGAAGAAATAATAAATTTATAATATTGGAAATCAACAGATTTCTGCTGTCCTGGTTTTATCCTACAGAGGACTCAATGAAGCCTCTCAGCATAAGAGCAATCAAACTTTCTTTAAGTTATAAGTCTTTTAAAAGGATCTAATTTACTTGACAGTGGACCAATCTATAATGACACAAACTCTAACATTTCAATTTCAGTCTCTAGTCTTCTTCTAAAAAAGGTATTGTATTCAGTGAGCACAGAGAAGTTTGTCACGGTCAGCAGGGAAGAATGTAAATGCAATTTTAAATCTCTTGAGTATACATATATATAGTATTAGGCCTAATATTCAGGGGCCCAACGAAGATAATTAAAACAATAAAGGGAAATTCTTTAAAGGAAATTCTTCAAGGGAGCTTCTGTCCATTTGTGCTTTACTTTGGCACATTCCAAGAAAGCTCAGTCTGATTGAGACATTGAAATGTTATTCTAAATCAGGTAAATATGTGAATATCATATTTTAAAGTCTGTGGTCAAACTTTTGTTTGTTTGTTTGTTTGTTTGTTTTAAGGCCACACTCGATGATGCTCAAGGGTTACTCCTGGCTATGTGCTCAGAAATTGTTCCTGGAAATCTGGGGAGGGATCAAACTTTCTAAGGGCAAAAGTTCTGAGGAAAGACCCTTATAATTTGGGTCTTCTAATTATTTTGTTAATCAGTTACCCAATTTTGTTAATTTTATACATTATGGGCTTTACCAAGGAGAATTCAAGAATTTCCATAGGACTGACATCAAAAATTAAATTCGCTTTCTGAAATCTGGAGAAACCAGGGTAAATTCCACAAGATTATAGGTTTCCTCTGGCAAGCACAGCCAAGAAGACTCAAAGTTCATTTCTAGCAGCCATAGCAGAGGTTCTACTGGACCTAAATTTCTCAGTAGCATTGGATCATCTGCTCTAACAGTCCCTCAGTCTCTCAGTTCTATGACTGTCTCCTCCCCAATTTCTCTGCATAAGTTCTGCAACATAGTCTGTAATAAATTTCTGTATGCTGTATTTAATGTGGTTTGATGGCAACCAAATTTTTTGACATAAGTATAATGACGAAAGTTTATCCCACCCTCACCAAACACACACACACTCATACACACATACAAGCACACACACACACACACAAACACACACAGAAAGCATCTTCTAGTTGACTTGCAAATTTTCAAGACAACATTTTATGAGTAGAAATAGAGATAACCATTTTTCATGAAATACTATGCTTTCAGTACTTTCATGAAATATTTTCATGAAATACTATGTACATTTTTCATGAAATACTATGTTTCACAGTACTTTCAGGATCATAACTTTCCCTATTTTTCTCTAAAAGCAGATACTTCCCTGTGTTCATATTTGAGGTGATATCTATATGTGTCTATCACTTTATGAAACTACAGACTCCTTAAATATTTCAAAGCTGGGATTATCAGACCAAACCAATAGTACACCAGGTAGAACGCTTGTCTTGCACGTGACCTACCTTTGTTCAAACCCTGGAATTCTGATCCCTGTTAGGAATGATTTTCTGAGTGCAGAGCCAGAAATATGCCCTGAGTATAAACAATCATTAATTTTCCCTTTTTTTCCATTCATGCTGCTATCTAAATATAATGCTTTGGATTTAGTAGTATTCTAGGAATCCTTACTTGCTGTCGTATTGTTAGTTGAACGATGGCCCCATTTCTTCCTTTCATGATTGATAAAGTAGACAGGGAAACAAAATCCCTTCTTTCTTTTTATTTTTTTACTTCAAAAGCCTGTATGAGATGAGGTTGAGCAGGTTTCATTTGCCAGAAGTCTGACTGACAGTCAGTACTGGCACTTATGTTTCTCCAGGTTGTATTTATATCTGCATTGCCTCTTCCATCAAAATATGCCATATGCAACTAAAGTATATTAAATCAAATATTAATGCCCAATATGGCCACACAGTTTTGTAATGCCTTCTGTCTCCTTTACAAAAGGATTTTAATGCACTCTTGTAATTTTACTTTAGTGCATGCAATCAGTAAATATCAATTTCTTTCTGGGAACACACACATTTTGTTAACTGAAATTTTACTTCTTGTATGCCTTAATCAGAGTTAGTGAATAGCTACATCAGACTTCCAGAGACTATGCTGGCCCCATAAATACTGGAAGGAGAAAACCATGGAACATGAGAAATAAGAGTCCTTGCAAGTTCCTGCTGTGATTATTTTTTTCCTGTTGTGATTTTTTTAAAAGAATACTTCAAAACATCTTGTTTAATTACTTACTACACATTCTGTGAAACTAAGCTTAAATAACACTTTCACCAAACTTGATAATCCCAATCAAAAATACTTCCAAGGAACTCATCTACTTTACTTATCAAAAAAGTATTTGAGAACTATTTTTTCTTTTTTGGCAGGAAGCACACCCAGTGGTGCTCAGGGGTTACTCCTGGCTCTGTGCTCAGAAACCACTACTGGCAGGCTCGAGGGACCATATGGGATGCCAGGAATCAAACCTAGGTCAGTCCTGAGCCAGTCACATGCAAGGCAAATGCCCTACCACTGTGCTATTCTCAGACTCCTGACAACTATTTGAGTATAATATATCGACTATCATATATAATTTGAAGTAAATATTTTTCATTGCTGCTTCCCAGTCACTTAGCAAGTCTCACAAGATTTTTTGATCTGGATAAACAGGAAAAAATGTTCTCTACCACGGTTAGAATGGAGGAGTCCTGACACACTAGAGAAAATACAATCTTTTGTGGTAAAGCAATGGAACATGTCACTTTTTCATGAAGGAAAAAAAATCTAAATTGCAAGATATCTATCTTAAGGTGAACAAAAGCGGAGTCAGAGTTATCCTTCTACAGGTCAAGTTCTGATCCCTACAGAAAAAGCAAGGCATTTCCTGCCTTTATCAATGATGGTGAAATTAGATTCCATGTTATTCACAAGCACGTTTTAAATCCAAGCAGAGAAAACTGTAGGAGGCTGCTGGTTACTATAGTAGAATTTCTGTCCTTTCCCTCTCACACCAACCTGCCCTTTATTGCACTTTCACATCTTCCTTGGAGATCATCATTGACTCCTAAAAAATGAATCACCATGATTGAGCAAATAGTCCTATGGGGCTTTCAAACTTTGACTTTGTACAAAGCAATAGCACAATTTTTTCACAAAGCACAAATATTTAATAAGCATGTCTATATAAAAGATGTCCCAATTGTATTCATTTCTATTCAGCAAGCACATTAAACAAGCATAAGGAAATCCTTCAAAATACTCATATTTTTTTCATGGGCAATATAAAGTTGAGATTTTGACTTCTAGATCTAAAGTATCTTGGCCCTTCTGCATGCTTTTTAGTTGATTTCCTACCCTCCCAAGTGTCATCTTAGATCAATATTTTCTAATTTTGCCAGAAAGTTAACAGGTAACGCATGGTAAAAGGACCCCTGTGGTCAAATAGGTTTGGAAAATGCTGAATTTAACAACAGTAAAGATTCAGGGGTTTTACAGAGTCTCTTACATACTAACATTCATTATGATTCTTATGTATATTCTATAAAGGCTGAACAAACGTTTTGAGAAGTTCTGCCTTAAAATTTGTCTTTTTGGACTTTCCTACCAAACAATCATATCTCAGTAATGAAAAATATAAGTATGTATGATGTCCCTTGACCCAGTGTCTCTTTAATATTTCCCCTATAAATATTATTACTAACTATATAACAATTCTTGATCACAAATATTTGAAGAAGATACACTTTAATACCTTAAAATAAATGTATAAGCACTATTAAATTATCTGACAACTATTTAACTATTAATATTTATCATGCTCTACCCAGGCTTCTTCCTAAATATTTTCATAAAAAATAATGTTTATTACATATACACTGTATATATATTTTAACTACAGGTGAAGGGTGCAAAAATAAATTCTTCCTTAATCCAAAAAACCTGACAAGCAGAAATCTCCCCCCTTTTTTGAGCCACACCCAGCTCTGCTCTCAGAAATTACTTCTGGAGGGAGTCAGGTAACCATATGGGATGCCAGGATAAACCCAAGTCAGCTACATGCAAGACAAGTTACTTTACCACTGTAGTATGTAATCTGGCCCCAGAAATTCTTACTAAGGGACACTAAGGGAAAAATTCAAGGTATTTTTTAGTTAAAAAAGCTTTTTATTTATTTAAAGAAAATGCATCATGTAGTTGATATAGTTGATCATAATACATTTGTTTCCAAATAAGTGAAAGCAAAGTTACTGGGGAAAAAAAAGAAACTGGAAGAGAAGAAAAAAGAGAGAAAAAAGTACAGTAACAAGCACATGTGTTGTACTTGAAATTTTATTGTCTTGAAATGTATTGTATCTCTAAAGAAAGTTTAGTAAGCTTTTATTGTTATCCGTCTATTCTGTTAAATTGATGTGTTCCTAAAAAGATGATAGCATCAAACAAAGTTGTCCAGAAATTCAAAGACTATTATTGATACTATGACTTTTGGAGGCATGTACTTTGCTGCCAGGTCTCCAGGAAGAAGGAAGATATGGAGAAAGTGCCCACTCTCATTCTAAAAAAGCCTTGATGATATTGGCTTCAAATCCAGGGTATCTACATTTTGGTCAGATTGGTGACTCTGCAGGGAATCTGAAAGGGTCAGTGATGAGGCAAAGCCATAGGAAAAATGGTAGCTCTGGGTGATGGAGAAAGCAGGCATTGTTTTGGCTGGCCAGAACTTGGCCTACCCTCTCCTCCCAAGATAGTCAGCTTTGTGTTTCATGGGCAGGTGTACCCTGAAGCTATTTCAAGGTATTTTAAAGCATGGTTTATGTAAAGTATCCAAACCTTGTCCAGTGTAGAACTCCCCCAAATAATGAACAAACATTGTTACTAAGGAAATAGGCTTAAAGATATTAAATAACTCATCAAACTAAGTAGCAAAGTCAGTTTTCTGAGCCAGGTCTTCTATTGGTCCTTGGTAGCATGTCTTCATTTGTGTCTTTTACATCTATCTATCTATTTATCTATCTATCTATATATCTATCTATCTATCTATCTACCTATCTATCTTTCTCTCTCTATCTATCTATCTATCTGTTGCATCAGAGCCCTTTGGATGGGCTTGGATGGTGCTGGATGGTGATGGAGGCCTTTCTCCTCCAGCCCATGACACGTGGTCCTGCAACCCCCTTCAACTGTTGGGGTGGCGGTGAGGAGAAAATCCACTCACAGGCAGGCTTCAGGAAATATCAGCTTTATTATGCCCTGGCCAACATGTGTGGCCTATAATCTTAAACCTATTTAAGCATGGTCTTGTCAGCTTGCCCTGTGTCTAGTTTCTTTCAGTCATCTCTCCTCCTGCTTTCTTCTCCATTCTTCATCCAGTCAAGTCCCTTTTGCCCTTCCAATCAAAACCTTTTGTTACCTCTCAAAGACCCCTCCCAAAAAGAGGTCTATTAGCAGGTAAGGTTACACCGGAGGAAATGGGGGGTGTGGTTACATCTATCTATCTATCTATCTATCTATCATCTATCTATAATGTTCTGGCGTCATACATCTTGACTGCCTCTGTTCTTACCAATTGAAACCCTACAAGAGGCTAGATTTTGAGTCTTTTTTTCAACTATCCATTCACAGATAGTGAGAGAGGAAGATGTTTATTATCTGACTCATTATTTACCTCCTTCCTGATTACTATCTTTTGCTTTTCTCTGGCATATTGCAATCAAAGAAGATTTTTTTTCAGGTTCTTTCTAAGAATGGCAATATGAAGTTCTTTCACTGGTTAATAACATGTTCTCTTGTACTATCTTTGAAAGGCCAAGAAGGGAAAATTTGCAAAACTAAAATATTGTTTCTAAGGTCAGATTCCCTGAAGTAATCTCCAGATTTGGGTTTTTCTCTCTATCCAGTCAGGTAAGCATGTATCACTATTGAAGGTTCATATTCAGTAACTACTCAGGGACTGTGACCACAGCATATTCCCACCTGCTTTAACCAGAATTCTATTTGTCTTTTTTCTTGAGCAATTTAAAACAAATTATTTGAACTAAAAGGATGATATGTTCTTCAGGCACCTTGGAAATTTTTGCATTCTATTCTGTACAACGAGATTATATGTGGCAGCATTTGCCTGTGAGGAAGAGAGGAAAACACAAAAGGACCTTCAGGAGGCCTGATAGCAATAATCTCTCTGGCAGTTCAGGAGAAAATGTAATACACACACACACACACACACACACACACAGTAATGGTAGAGTTGCATCTTCTATGAACTCGCAGCAGAATTTTATTTTTAACTCCTTAGTGTATATTCACAACTGCCTAAGCTTCATTAAATGATTCCAGCCAGGAACTAGAGAGATAGTATGGGATAAGGTGCTTGCCTCACTCACATGTGGCAAAATCTCTAATATTGAAAATAATAACCCCTTAGTAATACTAGAAATACTAAGGATTAGGCTGTGCACAGATCCAGGGACAGATCTTGAGAACACAGTGTGTGACTCCTAAAACAATAATAATAACAACAACAACAACAAAATCCCAATCATAGATTGAATATAAACTCTTTGAGAGGTTCTGGGGGAAAAAAGTGAGTTTAATCATGTTGAATAAAAGTTTTGGGTGCAGGGACTGGCGAGGTGGCACTAGAGGTAAGGTGTCTGCCTTGCAAGTACTAGTCAAGGAAGGACCTCGGTTTGATCCCCCAGAGTCCCATATTGTCCCCCCAAGTCAGGGGCAATTTCTGAGTGCTTAGAGCCAGGAGTAACCCCTGAGCATCAAATGGGTGTGACCCGAAAAAACAAAAAAAAAATAAAAGTTTTGGGTGCATGGATTAATAAAAAACTTTTTTGGTATAAAATAACATTTCTCTCTCCTGGCTACAATTTTCATTTCACTAAATGTTTGTCTTCTTTTTTCTGGGACTTCCAAGCAGCATGGCCTTCTATTTACCAAAGACTGCTAGCCAGGAAATTCAACTCATGGGTCCTCACAACCCTTCCCCCCTCCCCAATATTCTTAGCAGTTAATATCATAGAAAAAGAATGCACATCAGACCATAGTGAGATAAACATTTCTAAAAAATAAGAGAAAGACAGGGCCGGAGCGATAGCGCAAGCAGTATGGAGTTTGCCTTGCACTCAGCTGATCCAGGATGGACCTCGGTTCAATCCCCCAGCGTCCCCCAAGCCAGGAGCGATTTCTGAGCTCATAGCCAGGAGTAACCCTTGACCGTCACTGGGTGTGACCCCCCAAAAGAGAAAGAGCTTAAATGAGATACTATTTGTTCTTCCTCACAGGAAATAGTCTAATGAAAACTATGCATTCAGAAACTAGACAGAATTGTTTTGAGATAATAGAATAATAGAATGCTACCACCTACTAATATTATCTTGATAAAGTTATTCAATATTTCTAAGTTTAGAAACTTCACCTGGGTACTTGCAGTTAAGATGTACCTAGAAGTTTTAATAATTAAAAAACTTACAAAAACACAATCAAATGCCAGATATGTAGAACATTCATTTCCCTTCTTGCTTCTCAGATTCTTCTTTATAGTATAACCAAGTAATAATCCTTATTACTGCAAAGGACAAAATATTTTCTTCCAAAACTTTTGAGAAAATATTGTTGAAACATTTAAAATATGTAGATAGGCTGAAGAGATTGGTGGTGTGCTTGCTTTCTATGTGGCTGTTCTGGGTTCAATTCCTGGCATTCCATTTTGTTCCCCAAATTTACCAGGAGTCATTCCTGAACAGAGTCAGGAGTACACTCTGAGTAGTGCCAAAATCTAAATAAATAAACTATTGTATATATTCAGCTACTATAAAAGTAATAGTACTAGCTGCTACTATTGACATTATTATCCTTTACCTAGCACTTTAAACTCTGGTTCATGATTCGTTGAATATGGAGGTCATTTAAAATACAATTCTCTGTGAGTTTATTATCATTAAATGATTGTTTTATGGAACATAAAGAGAGATTAAAATGGGTGTGGAAATTGCTTTGCACAACCAGATTTTGATCTCTAGCACCACATAAGTCTCTCTAACCTATACTAAGAGAGATACCTAAGCACAGATGGGATTGGCACAAAATCCTTACCCCAATATTAACTTGTATACATATTTTCTATATTTTTGTATGTAGAGTCAGTAAAATTTTGGGAAGAAAAATAGAGTGGAGGCAAATTTGGGAAGCAAAAAGTTTAAGAAGCCCTAATATATTGTTTTTATTAAAATTTCAATAGATGGGGAAGGCAGTACAGAGGAAAGGGTGCTGGCCTTGAATATAGTCATCTAGATTTAATACCTAGCACTTCATATGATGTTCTGATGACAGGGCCAAGAGAAATAAATGAGCAGAGTCAGGTATGGCCTCCCAATATATAAATCCTCAGATAAGTAAATAAAAAAAATCAAAATCAGGCCAGAGAGATAGCTCAAGGGCCTGGACTAAATTTTTTTCATGTAGGACAAGCAGGTTTGAACCCTGGTATTTTAGACGTCCTAAAGCACTGTCAGGAGCAACTCTTGAGCACAAAATAAGCAGTTCTGAATATCACCCAGTGTGACCAAAACATACAAATAAAATAAAATGTCCTGAAAAATCAACACCAAATTCTTACTTTCAATTTTTATAGTAACATGTAGAATATGTTATTATGGAGAGAACAGGCAGGAAAGTGAGAGGTTCAGTGATCTCAACATCACTTACATCTCAAGGCAGTATCCTTTCTAGAATCTGTTCTACCACCCACCAACGCTCACCTAACCTCTGATAAAATACATAGGTAAGTCAGGATGAGGAATTTTTAAGGTTAAAGTCTGAAATGATAGAACATCTGCTTTGTTCTGGCTCTAGAGTTCATTGAGGCTCAGTGTAGACATGGATGATGCGTTGCCTCTCATGGCCCAGATTTTCATTCCACAGGAGGTAGGGTAAGCTTCTGGGGGTGTGCAATTAAAGACCCAAAGGATCACATAGATTCTCCTAGGTTCCCAAGTCACTGTGCTTGATTTTATTCTTCTGATTCAGAGAAATCAGTTAATATTTCTGTATCACTCCAGACAAGTATGTAGTAATGAATAAAATTTTGCATTGCACATTTTAAAAACTATGCCATAGTTCTTAGAAGCCTGAGGCTTTAGTACGTAGCTAAAAACTATGCCATAGTTCTTTTATTTCATTTGAAGATAGCACTATAAAAACATTTAAGCATCAGCACCACATTCATACTATGCTTTATGATAGATTTAAGCTAAACTTACAAGTATATATATATATATTCTTAAACATATGTTTACCTGAAAAATTGGAAAAATATTACATGTTTACCTTATTCATCAGTGTCATTGCTAGACAATTATTGTTTGTACTAATGTCATGGTGCATATTTATGGATGTTCTTTTTGGTAACTGAATTATACACAGGACTCTTCTTCAGAAACTGAGATGAAAATGTAGCATTATTTTATCCAGGATTTTAAATGCCTAGAGATATTGATCCAGCCTGCTAGCCTGCTCACGATGCCTCACTTGCTGCATTGTGCTCTGAGACAATCTAATAAAAGCTTGCTGAATAATAAACAATGGGAGCTCACCAATTTAAAAAATTTAGATTGACAGGAATAATCCCCTCCCTAGAAAAGTCAGACCAGTGGGCACTTCCCATAAATCCATTACTGCCCACTCATCCATAAGCCAATAGAAGATGTTGGATTATTGGAACTCTTAGCTTTAAGAGAAATTGCTTTCCTAAATCTGACCCTCTACACTAAATATAAAATATGGACCATCTGTAATGATGGGATTGCTGTCCAAACAGCCATCATCTCTCTGAAGCAGAGGTTAGAAGGTTGATGCACATTGGTTCCAAAGGGATGGAGATGGGGATGACCTTTTACCTTGAAAATGGTCACTTGGAGCTGTAATATGAAAGAAAAGGGTCAGGTATTAGCCAGTAAAGAGTCACAGAAGCTTCTGCCCTGTTAGACATTTATACAAGATAGGAAGAAGTCAGAAAAGCAATACAAGCAAAATAGCATCAATTCTCATAAATATGATAATATAATAAAAGAGAATGTGAAACTGGATATATTTCAGTTGGGAAATATGTTGAAAATTCTTTCTAAATCAACAAGTAATTGTAGATAAACAGCAGATTTTATAAATAAAATAAAATTTATTTACAGTGCCATATTTTTAACCATGAAACATATGTGTTTCCATCCTTGCTCCCTAACTATAGACAAAGTGCAATTTCTTCCAGGCAGAGTCTTCTTAAGAAAAGACAGTTTATAAAAATAATTTATGATGTTCAGAAAAATTCTCATTTCCTATGCTCCTAGTTTTGTTTAATTTCGAAAATAAATGCTAACACCACAGAATGGGGGCTCCGAAGTTTGCTTTAGTAGAAATAGCTTGTAAATAAACTAGTGATGAACATAAATTTTCATAATCATTCATGATAGAAATATGATAAACAGAGTAGTGGCAGATTTCATTTGAGAGCAAAATGCCCTGTCAATGGAGGACACCATTGAGCAGGAAATTTCACTGCCGAGGAGTGGGATACATCAGAATGCAAGAAAGATATATAGATGAAAAACTGCACACACAATAGATGAAATGATTAGCAAATATTTCTAATCAACACAAGAATATAAACACCTCATAAAGACAGTTAGCAAGTGTTTTAGTTATAGTTTTAAATATAAGTAATAGGAAAAAATACTTCCTTATTTTAGGTTTTGCCAAGATCGGTAAGACAGGGGAAAACAGATTCATCGAATGGATCATAAATTAACATTTTAATGTGATTCTTATTCCAAAAAATTCTGGTCCACCACTCTGGTAGTTCTTTTTCTCTCTGTCTCTCTCAACCATCTCTTCTAGACCACATTTTTAACAGAGCCACTTTCTTCAACACATAAATAGATGGAAATTAAAATCTCAAAGAAAGAAGAAACAATAACAGTCACAGTCATACCTTCATCAGTTTGGTATGAAAGAGAAAAAATGACATAGTAATATTGCCACTAGCAATTCCTAAGTCATGTGATTTTTTGGATCAATGTTGGTTGCCAAGCAACAATGCACAAGCACACACATACTGACAAGAAAAAGGGAGCAAACATTGTGAAACCTCTTATAAAACTCATTTTTAGAAAATGCATAAATTTCATGCTATGATTAAAATTATTTTCAAGCTTAATGTTACTTCCAAAGAAAATTGCCTATTTAAATTATCATAACTTTTATGAATAATGGGCAATATGCAAAACAGTGTGTCAATAAACAGCAAACTTTAATAATATACGTTGATAGAATTGAAATTGGCTTCCCAGTGACACCATGAATAATACTTCTGAAATATTAAAATTAAGAAAAATATTATGGGGACATTATAGTATATCATTGAAATAAATTTCACTTGAATACTTCATATAAAATAACTAACTATACCAAGTTATACATTTAATAAACATAAATTTTGAATATGAATCATATAATATATAATAACATATCTGAAATATAGAACAAAAACACTAAGCAAATAAAATGAAGTCTTACAGCGGAATTTGATTTAAAATCAAGCTCTTGCTCATTATTGGAATGATTAAGCGTCCACTTTGTTCCCTGAGACAGAGGATCATGTAGACAAGAGGTGTGGACTAAGTGGCTCAAATAAAATCTAAATGCTTCCCATTGAATAAGGTGGCTACATTTTCTCTCGCCACTCATTCCTTGTACTATTGTAAGCTCTTTTTCACTGCATAGGATTGAATGGTATCTGTGCAAAGAGGGGCCTTCTCTGTAAATACCAAAACAGACCTATTCACTAGCAACTGAGGTAACTGTCAGGGCAACTGGGACCCTGAGTGTGCTACCTAGAGATCAATATAGAATGTCAGCCTAGTGCCAAAAGAAACCATTAGTAAAGAAAGAGAAATGCAGCTTTCCATATTCAGAGAACCTTAGTGTTCAATAAAGACACAGGCCCATCTGGATTTGGGTTAAGTCAGAATATTATTATTATTATGAAATTTTCCTATACATGATGTACATGGAATCTATCACTCTGAGTGATATAAGTCAGAGGGAGAGAGATAGACTCAGAATTGTCTCACTCATCTATGGGTTTTAAGAAAAATAAAAGATATTTTTGCAACAATCCTCAGAGACAAAGAGATGAGGGTTGGAACTTCCAGCTCACTTTATGAAGCTCACCACAAAGAGTGGTGAGTGCAGTTGGAGGAATAACTACACTGAGAACTATCATAACCATGTGAATGAATGAGGTACTGGAAAGCCTGTCTAGAGTACAGGTGGAGATGGGATGGGATGGAGGGAGATTTGGGACATTGGTGGTGGGAATGTTGCACTGGGATAGAGGAATGTTCTTTACATGACTGAAACCTAATCACAACATGTTTGTAATCAAGATGTTTAAATAAAGATATTAAAAGAATATTATTATTACTATTATTAAATATTATTATTATATTTTTCTCATAGGCAAGAATGTCTGGAAGATGCAACATGAAAAGCAACCTACCCTCCATTCTGACTGCTTGATTCAGACATCCTACGTTTCCTACAAAGGTCCTCACCTAGATATGTCCTGTGGAAACCTTCATGAATTCTTCATACTTGTTTCAGTCTCAGAGCAAATTCCTATGAGCCTGACATCTCAGATGACAAATTCAAAGTATGTTACACAATGTAGAGTTTCCTCAGGTACTCCTCCAGAACCATATTCATCTTCTAAGAATCAGAATCAACTTCTAAGATGCTATTATCTTAACCCACAGAGTTAGTAGCAGAGATTTCAGGCATCATCATTGTTTAGGAGAAATGTGTTTTGAGGGTTCTTCAGCCCTATATTATAGGCAGTTGTCTTTTTCATTTTAGGCAGAGGATTAATAATATAAACTATTTGACAGAGCCAAGTCGAAAGCATAAACTAATTTTATAATATCTCTATCAACTCTAAAAATATGTCTTATCTTTATTTACATTTGCAGATGATAAAATCTTCAAGATGCACAGCACCTAAATATGGAGCAGGAATATGAACTCAATCCTCAGTGACTATATTGCAGTAAACTCTTATATACTGTCACAATTTAGTGGGCTCTAAAATGTGTTGAGAGTTCAAGTAGGAAGTCATGTTCGAAACTACCCCAATTATGGTAGTTTTATAAAAAAAAAAATTAAGGTTCATCTAGTTCCAAAATGAATGATACACTATCTAAAATATTCTGCACACCTATATTCATTGAAGCACTATTTTCAATAGCCAGAATCTGGAAACAACCAAGATGCCCTTTAACAGATGAATAGCTAAAATTATGCAGCTGTCAGGAGAGATGAAGTCATGAAATTTTCTATAATGGATACATGATGGAAACTATCATGCTGAGTGAAATAAGTCAGGGTGACAGAGATAGACACAGAATAGTCTCACTCATCTATGGGATTTAAAATAAAAGACATTTCTGTAATAATACTGAGAAACAATAGACATGAAAGATGGAGTGACTGACTCACTATACGAAGCTCTTCACAAAGAGTGAGTGAAGTTAAACAAATAAATACTAACAACAATCATGACAATGTTAACAAGTGAGAGAAGTAGAATGCATTTATACAGACAAGAGGTGGGGGAGGACGGAGATGGGGACATTAGTGGTGGGAATGTTGCCCTGGTGAAGGGGGTGTTCTTTTTATGACTAAAACCCAAGTACAATCATGTTTGTAATCATGGTGCTTAAATAAAGATATTATTTTAAAAATAATAAAATAGGGAGCCGGGAGGTGACGCAGGAGGTAAGGTGCCTGTTGCCTTGCCTGTGCTAGCCTAGGACGGACCACAGTTCGATCCCTCGGTTCCCATATGGTCCCCCGTGCCTGCCAGGAGCGACTTCTGAGCGCATAGCCAGGAGTAACCCCTGGGCGTCACTAGGTGTGGCCCAAAAACCAAAAAAATAAATAAATAAATAAATAAAATAAAATAAAAACTCACACTATTATAAGTGCCAAAAAAACTAATTAGTTGAGGTATTACAAAACTTGGGAAGCTATTTGATACACAATTGTTGATTTTATCTTTTTCTTCTTTCCATACTAATTACTGTTTTTCTGTGTCTCATAGATTTTTGTCATTTGTTTCTTCATTATCATTAATATCAAAAAATGTCTATTTCTTCCTTGATTTCCCTTTGATCCGGCTACTGTTAAACAGCATGTTATTTATTCTCTAGGTGTTATATTTTCTTCACATTGTTTTACAATCAATCTTGATCTCTGAGGCCTTATGATCAGATAGGGTGCTTGGTACAATTATTATATTTGTGAATTTATATAAATTAGAAATCTGTTCTAAAATGTGATCTATTCTAGAGAAGGTTCCGTGTGCACTTGAAAAAATGTGTATTCAGCTTTTTGAGGGTGAAAGGCCCTGTAAAGATTCATTAGTCTCAGCTCTTCTAGTTCCTCATTTAGGGCTCTTATGTCTCTGCTAGTGTTTTGCCCAGTGAATCTACTCAATCGCAATAGTGGTATGTTGAAATCTTCCACTACTATCATGTTTCTGTTTTTTTCTAGGTTTGGGAGCAAACATACTTTACTGACTCTACATTTGGTGTGTAAATGTTCATCAGAGTTAGTACTTCTTGGTGTATTATTCCCCTGATCAATAAGTATTGTCCATCCTTGTTTCTAAGTACTTTCAAGGTTGAATGCAATTTGGCCTGATATAAGTATGGCTGCTCCAGCTTCCCCCCACCCCTCAGTATTTTGTATAATTGTTTTTTATTCTTTTACTCTGAGCCCGAGTCTAACCTGAAATTCCAAGTTGTTTCCTGCAGTCAGCAGATGCTTTGGTTTTGTTTCTTGATCCAACCTCTGTGCCTTTTTATCGGAGATTTTAGTCCATTGACATTTAAGAAAACTATTGACTATATGCCAATGAAAGGACCAGACAGAAGTCGTGACAGGCTTCAGGTATTACATTGGCCTCTTACTATAAATGAAGCAATAAATTACCAGGAAATGTTACCACCTCAGCTAACCAATTGAACCACACACAGCCAGCCAGAAAATTTTTCATTACCTCACCACCCCCAGCAAATAGTCTGCTTACAACTACCATGGACTCCTTATTTAGACCCCTTATATAGCTTTTCCTTGACTTAACACTCTATAAGCAAATCTTAATGTGTAGCCAATCCCTACAAATGTCACCAAGTCTATTTGAAAATTCTCTAACCTGGGTATAAAAGTAAGAATTTAAGTTGAGCCAGGGCTGCCAACTGTGCTTGGTTGATCCCAGTTGCTGGGTTGTGGCTGTCAATAAATTTTTCTTTATTTGATTGCATCTTGAGAGTTCTGATTCTTGTGTTGGACTGGTAGACAATAATCAACCTTTTGGGAGCTCATCCAGGATACTTTTCCCTCCAAAGCCAAACCTCAAGTAGAGTTTTGAAGGACACTTGAACTTAATGACTGGACCTTGGGAAGACTTACAAAGGGAATGGAGGATACACTAAATGCCTGTGGGTCATTAGTGAAAGGGATGCCTTGAATTCACTTGGGAAGACTGCCTGGTTGAAAACCTTCATCAAGCTTAAGGTCCTCCTAACCCAAAGACTTCCAAAAAATGCCTGTCCTTTGTCCTTCAATTTGACATATATATGTATGCCTCATCTTATATATGCTACACCACTGCGCTAGGTGCCAAGACATCATGAGAGCTTATTATAACAACTCTAATCAGTTAAGCTAGAGAACCTAGAAGAAATGTACATATTTTTGGAAAAATATATCTCAAAACTAAATGATGAGAAAATAGAAATACTAAACATGCAATCACAATAAAGAAATTAAAACAGTAATTAAGTAACTCCCCAGAAATAAAAGCCAGGACCAGATGGATTTACATGTGAGTTTTATCAAACATGTAGAGAAGAGTTTCTAGCACTGATTTTTATACTCTTCCAAAATATCAAAGATTCGGAAGTCCTCCCAAATATTTTCTATGAAGCTAACATCTCACTCATTCCCAAGGTGACAGAGAACTATCAAGAAATAAAACCACAGACTACTCTCATTGATGAGCATTGAAGCAAAAATCCTTAACAAAATCTTATCAAACCAAATCCAACAACACATCAAAAAGATTATACATTGTGACCAAGTGAATTTTATACCAGGGATGCAATAATGGTTCAATATATGCAAATAAATCAAAATCATATACTACATCAGTAAAAGGAAGAATAAAAGCCAGATGATCATATCAATAAATGCAGAAAAAGCATTTGAAAAATTCCAATACCCATTCATGATGAGAACCCTCAGCAAAATAGGGGTAGAAGAAACCTTCCTCAATACAACAACAGATATCTATAAAAATCCCATAGCCAACATAACTTTAATACTGAAGAACTGAAAGCATTTCCTCTAATGTCAGTCACTAGGCAAGGATATCCACTGTCTCCATTTATATTCAACATAGTATTAGAAGTCCTACCCATATCAATAAGACAAAAAAAAAGAAACTTAAAGGAATACAAATGTAAAAAGAGGAACTCAAACTATTTCTATTTTAAAATGACATAATTATATCTATTAAAATCCCTAAAAGTTCACAAAAATGCTCCTAGTAACAATAAACCAATTCAGCAAAGTGGCTGGCTATGAAGTCAATTTACAAAAGACAGTTGCATTCCTTTAAAAAAAACAATGACTCGGAGAACAAAGAATCTATTCAATTTAAAATAGTGTCCAAAACTATCAAATACCTATGAATCAAGCAAACAAGAGTAGTGAGAGAACTATACCACAATACTTCTAAACATTTAAAAAATAATTTGAAGAGAACCTAAAGAAATGGAAGAACATTTCACACTCATGGAGTGGAAGAATCGATATCATCAAAATGACCATCTTACCTAAACTACTACATAGATCCAATACCATTCCTATGCAAATTCAGACAACATTCTTCAAGAACTTAGAACAATCAATTATAAAGTTTGTGTGGTATGTAAAAGATATAGGATGGCCGAATCCTAAAAAAAAAAAGAAAGAAAGAAACTGGGAGGCATCTCCTTACCTAATTTGAAGCTCTACTACAAAGCCATACTGATCAAAACAGCATGGCATTAGAACAAAGACAGACTTTCAGACCAATCAGTCAGAATAAAATGTCCAGTGATAAATCCCTAGGTGTATAGACAACTAATGTTTGACAAATGAGGTAAGAGTTTGAATAGAATAAAAGCAGTATCTTCAACAAGTGCTGTTGGAACAATCGGATAAACTGTGTAAGAAACTAAAGATTGATCCATATCTCACACCTTACACAAAAATCAATTCAAAGTGGACTTATATTATGGACTGAATCCATAATATTCACTGAGGAAAATATAGGCAGAACATTCCAAGACTAAAATCTCAAAGAAGTCTTCAATGATAAGATGCCAATGGCAAAGACTATCACATCAAATCTGAATAAATGTGATTATATCCAAAGTTTCTTCATGGCAAAAGAAACATGGGCTAAGATTAGAAGATAGCTAACTGAATGGGAGAAAAGTTTCACACTTAACGTAGCAGTTACAGGTTTTATATCTAGTATATACAAAGTACTCAAAAGGTTAACTCCATAAAAGCTAAAAACCCCATTAAAATGGGAATAAGAAATGAACATGTACTTTTCTAAGAAATATCAATAGAATGACAACAGACACATTAAAATGCTTATCACAAATTATTATGAAAACATAAATAAAAACAACAGTGAGATATCTTACACCAGTGAGGATGGCACACATTAAAAATATTGGGAAAACTATCTGTTTGCAGGAATGTAGTGAGAAAGGAACTACTGATGAAAATGCTGCCTGATCCAACCCCTGTGGAAAATAGTATGGAGAGTTCTCACTAAACTTAAAATTGAGCTGCCATATGATCCAGCAATCCCTCGTTAGGGTATCTATCACCAGAACAGAAAAATAATCATCCAAAAATATGTATGTACACTGATATTCAATACAGCACTCAGGACAATAGCCATGACTTGGAATCAACCTATATGTCTGACAACAGACAAGTGCATCATGAAGATGTAGTACTTATATACAATGGAATATTACATAGCTATAAGAAATGATGCAATATGTAGCCACACGGATGGACCTGAAAGATATCATGTTAAATGAAGTAAGCCAGAAGAATAGAATAATTACAGAATGATATCACTTATATGCTGTATTTAGAATGACTGCTTGAAGAAATGCAACTGTCCAAATGAAAGTTGTCTCAAACATTCTTGGCCCCAGAATATAGTGAGGAGAAGGAAAGAAACTGAGTGAAAGAGGAGAAACAGAAATATGAAACGATGAAATTCAGGGAGACAAGTGGTCTAAGATGCATTTGTAGTGTTTAAAAAAAGACAAAACTAAATATCCAAGACAAAGGCAACAATAATGGAATCAAAAGACCCAAACTTTAGCAATCTAAACTTAAAATGGGCCTGTTATACTGTCAGGTGGGGTAGGGGGTTGTATGAAATGAATTTGGGAAACATTGGTGGAGGGAGGTGAACACTGGTGGTGGGATTGACCCTGATTTGTTATATGTCTGAAACTCAACTATAAAGAACTTTATACATCACAATGATTTCAATAAAATAAAATTTATGAGGCAATAATACATACCATGACTGCACTTCCATAAATTATGCTTGATTGTTTTTCCAGATTTTTACTACAATACTTCTTCCTCTCTGTGTGGAACCAAAACAGAATGAAAAAATATTTTTGTTGACTATATTGCCATATCTTATTAAAATTTCACATTCAATTATTTAAGAACTCTCTATACCTTTTTCCAAGCCCGTTTCTTTTGCTATTACCAAACTTGTGTCGTTGCTATTTTTGTATAATATGAATGGATATGATAAAGTGTGATGGTGTCATTATTTTTTTCTCTTGAAATTGTTTTGATTATTTAAAGCTTTTATGATTCCTAATAAATTTTAGAACTCTTTGTTCTATTTTTATACCTTTGGTGTAAAGATTGCATCAAAGCTGGATACTGTCTTAGGAAACATGTCAATTATAATTGCTTTGTTTCAACCAGTGAACATGCTTTCTCTTTTTTTTTGTTTTTTGTTTGTTTCTTTTTTTATGAACATGCTTTCTCTTTCCACCTTTATATATCTTCTATTATCTTTTATAAAATAAAAATTTTCACACTGAACAATTTTATAAAAAATTTTTGTATTTATAGAACCTGTTATTCTAACAGTCCAGAGGGCTACGGGTGGAGATACACACTAGGAACAGGGACAGAGGAAGGTCAACATAGTACTGGGAATTGCCCTAATTCACTATCACTATGTACCTTAAAAATATAATTGTGAACGACCTGTAATTCACATTAGTATCAATAAAAATAAAAATATATAT
>PVKC010018194.1:7372-19877 GCA_004027635.1 Crocidura indochinensis
ACACACACACACACACACACACACACACACACACACACACACACACACAAACAAGTTCCTAAGCTACATTTATAATATGCCAGGTAATAAGCTTTGAAAAAGTAGGGATAGTAGGGTATATTCATGTATTGGGTGATGTCATTTTTTAATTGTCAGGAGAGTTATTTCAGATAACTTTAGCAAAGAGCAGAAGTGTGCAAACTAACCATGAAACTATCTGATGAAAGACTTTCCAGGAAGAACACATGACCACCACAAGACTTAAAACAGACATGGCACAGTAAAGAACAGCAGAAAAGCTTCTGTGGTTGGATAGAGGAGGGAGCTCATGATTCCTGATCACTTGGGCCAGTACTTGCCAATAGAATTAAAACGTGAGTCAGAAGTGAAAAACATGTAGTTTTATTTCATGAAGCAAACTTTTTAGAACATAGTTGAAATTTATTTTAATGACATTTTATTCTCCCCAATATGTTCAAGTGTCATTCAAAGAAATAAAATAAAACTAATACTTAGAGACATTATTATTTGTACTATTGCTGTTTAATTCAAACGCATTATGTATGTGATTGTTATAGTACATCTCATTGCAGACTAAAGACACTTCAGGTGTTCCATAGAACTTTGAAGATACCTGTAAAGGTTGGTTCCTATGTACAGCATGGGGTGTTTTGAGTAGAGTGTGATATGATTTTATTTATATGTACTTTTTTGTTTTGTTTTGTTTTTCATACCACTCCTGGTGGTTCTCAGGAGTTGCTCCAGGCTCTGAGCTCAGGAATTATTCCTGTTAGAACTTGGAGGGGCCATTTGGGATGCCAGCTATTGAACCCAGGTCCACTGCTTGCAAGTCAAAGACCTAGCCTTTGAACTATTTTTCTAACCCTGTATTTGTATTTTTTGAAGACCACACTAGCTCCTATGCAGAAAAATTAGAAATGGATAACAGAATAATAAGAATTATATAAAGCATTGTTGAAATCACTCCTTCACTTTGGAATAAAATACAGAAACAAGCATCTGTTTCCTGTATTTCCACAGAAAACCTATACCTTTTCTTCATGTGTTGTAAGTAGCTTTGGGAAAGCTTATTTTTAATGAGTTTAATTTATATTATTGAGATTCTATTATTTATACATTAGGTAGAGAAGTAATTTTCTCATCCACTTTACTTTTGAGGACACATGGTTTTTTAGAGTAGATAATTATCTGAGAACACTTTATCAGGAACTAGGTTTTTAATTAAAATAAACAATACAATAATAGATCTGGGAAGATATTAAGGGGAAAATTATTTAGATGACTGATATTAAGGAGCAAATTTGTTTGAAAACGTCATCATTAAAGAAACAAAATATCTACAGTCAAATATGTGTACTATGGTAAAAATACATAAATGTAGGTATTTCTAAATTCAATGGCAAAAACTGTCTGATAAAGCCACTGTTCTTATCAAACAGAATGGATCAAGCAGTGAAAATGCTCTAAAAAGCACTTCAATAGAAGACTTCAATAAAATTACAACAAAAGTTTAATAAAATTGTAGTAGTTTTGAATAAAAAGTACAAAGACGATTCCTTCCTTTCTAAATACTATGATAAATTCAAGCATGTTTATATTTGACTTAATACTTGTGTGTTTGTCACCTTCTCTGATCTGAAGCTATTGAAACGTGAGACATATGGATTCACATTGAAGGTAGAAAGATTTTGTTAGAGCCACTAAAGGGCTGAAAACTCTATTCTCCTTCACTAATTCTGATTTAGCACCAAGTGAATAACATCCTCATACTGTGGAAACAAGGAAGGTCAGAAGAGGAATAAAAAGTCTCTGCTTCTCACCTGTCATATGGATTTTAACTGTATTCCTGGGGTGAAAGATGGACCTCTTGACTTTCAGAGTCTTGGCAATTTTTGGAAGAAAGATATAAGATTTATGAGACTGTGAAATGATGATCTGAAGAGTTGCCTGAAATATTTTTCAGTACAAAGTTTAAAGAAACCAAATTTGAGTATACGTGGAAAATAAAAAAGTTTTGGAATGACATTAATGTCAGCCACTCGGAAACCAACTCTGACATACTTAGAGTCCATAGCAGACAGTTCTGAAGGTCTCATACTGAGTGCTTAAATAGATTGGAAATAATTAGTATTACTATTAAAATTACAGGAAAAGGTCAAATGAATTTAAAAGGTGAGGTATAGTTTTATCAGTTAAGTTAAAGGTAAATATATCGAGTGCAAGGTATGATCAAATTTAGGATAGTGCTGATATTTTGATTCATTATTTTGCTACCGTATTTTAAGGTTACCATTTTCTTCACAGATCGAGCTGATTCATTTGCTGAAGCAACTGTGGCATCTAGTGGCTAATAATCATAATGTAATTCATTTTATTTCTAAGGATTAGATTGTGGTATAAAGTATTTTTGATTATTTAAGAATTATAATCATAGAGGTAGAATTGAATAAGTTTTTTATTTGAGTTTTTATTTTCCTAGCAATAAAAATAACCACATCAGAGGGTAATAAGGGTTTAGGTATTGAAATATGAGAGTAGATATTGAGGGGCCCGGGAGATAGCATGGAGGTAAGGCGTTTGCCTTTCATGCAAAAAGTCATCGGTTCGAATCCCGGTGCCCCATATGGTCCCCCGTGCGTGCCAGGAGCAATTTCTGAGCATGGAGCCAGGAGTAACCCCTGAGCACTGCCAGGTATGACCCAAAATACAAGAATAAACAAAAAAAAGTAGATATTGTGAGAAAATTATTAGAAACTTAAATTTTAGAGTCTAATGTTATTCTACATTTAGCTAATCACCATTAAAATAAAGCATAGTCACTTATTCTTTGTATTGGGTATGTGACTTTAAAAATAGTTCTTTTTTGTTTACAAAAATGCATATTGAGTATTTTATAGAGGCACTAGCATGATGTCTGAAATTCACTTAATTGAATTTGATTGAGACTGGTTCTGAGTGGATGAAACTGACCAAGAAGTGATGAGCATAGCTTGTTTACCTCTGGTAGACCTGAGATTTAGAGAAAATTAAAATAAAATATTCTTTATTTGTTTATGATAAACATAATTCAACATTTATTCTCTGTGGATTTATCTGACCAAGAGATGACCCCTTAGTTCAAACTATCATTGATGCACTTCCAGAAAGAATAGAACAAGATGCCCCAGTCACTGATTAAATACAAATTAGATAATAAAACTCCCATTTCTTCTGTTCTCCTTGGATTCAGTGACTCAATATGACACTCAAACTTTTACATAGAAGCACTATTTGCAATGTGAGAATACTTTTTTCCTTTGTAAGTAGCAAAGCTATGATTAAGACAGTAAACTCCAATATCTTGAAAGATAGTCTATCATGAATCTGATCATTCTAAAGCTTTTCCCCATTTTTGTCCTCCCATTACATAAAAAATAAAAAGCTAAATTCAATATACTTTTAGAAGTTATTTTCATTTCTGTTTCTTTGGTTTTCACACTTGTCAATTATTCACTGCTAATTCTATCACTAGTTTTGAAAGAGAATATAGTATGATCCACCATTTAGTTTTAAAAAAGTAAAAAAAGAGATGATTAATCTCAATAATACACTTTATATTTCCAAAGATATATATATATATATATATATAGTTCTTACAATTAAATCCTACATTTTGAGAAATAAACATTTGAGTTTCAGAACTGTTTCCTCTCTAAAGAATATTTCCAGATTCATTTTCCTACTTATGTATTTAAAATATTCTACAAAAGGTTAGAGAGATAATACAGTGGTTAAGGCATTTGTCTTGCACACAGGTGTCCTGGATTCAATTCCTGACATCCTATATGATTCTCTGAGTACATCATGAATAATCCCTGCTGCAGAACCAAGAGTAAACCCTGAGTACTGCCAGTTGTGTCCTCAAAATTAAGTTTTTAAGAAAACATGAATACACACATTTTTGCATACTGATACTTACAAACATCTACTGCATGAACATTTATATGAATGTGTACTTATATATATGTATATATACAATTTTTATAGCTATATTAGCATCATAAATTAAGTTTAAGAAGATTTTTCAGGAGGTCTTTCTTTTTATGTTATGACATATTTATTAAACTTCAGAATATTTTATAGGATGCTGAAGAGATTTAGCTATCACATCTCTCAACCGATTGACAGGGAGTATGAGTAAGGCTTAGCAAAATAAGTCTCTTACCCCAGATTTTTGGAACAGAAATAGTTTATAATCTATTTTAAAGTTGCCACATCTAATAAACTAAATAGTTTTTTAAACTTTTATTTAATTAAAGGCCATGATTAATGGAGTTACTGATAGTTGAGTTTTAGGCATATACTATTTTGATACCAATTTCATCACTTATGACAACTCCCTCCACCAGTGTTCCCATACTTCATAATCTTCCCCTTCCCTCCCCTGCCTGGCACCTTAAAAGACACATTTCAAATTTCTATGGTTGCAGCTTAGATCTTAAGTTTTCAGTGTTCTTGAATGAGTAGCACAGATTATTATTATTATTATTATTATTATTATTATTACTATTATTATTGGCTTTTGGGCCACAACTGGCAGCATTCAGGGGTTACTCCTGGTTCTGTGTCCAGAAATCACACTTGGCAGGCTCAGGGAATCATATGGGATGCTGGGATGGAATATGGATCTGTTCCAGGCCAGCCATGTGCAAAGCAAATGCCCTGCTGCTGTGCTATCACTTAGGCCCTAGTAGCATTGATTTTTTAATTTAACTTCACAATGAATTAATGACACAAGCCTTTCAGAAGTTTTGAGAATCAACTATTACAGACTTCTCAGGGCTGAATTATTTTTGTTTGTAAATATGATTATTTGTTCAATCATATTTTTTTTATTTATTAATGCTCTGAGCTCTTTATTTTTTGAAGGCAAGCGTGGGAGGGCTACCAAGGATGCTTAGGGCCATCCTCTCCCAGCCTTTCTCACATCCCTCTTTGTGCCAGTCCAGTGTTCAAGTTAGGAGCTAGGAATTGAATTTGGAGCAAAGCTTGTGCTCCAATCTTTTAAACTATGAATAACTATTGGTATTTATTTATAAGTTTTCAAATATTTGCTATTTTTAAATGTCTTATATAGTAAATATTTGGTACCTTCATTGATTTCCCCACTTACCCTATCTTCATTAATTTTTAAGCCTTTAAAAGAGGTCCCAAGAACAAGACAAATGAGAATATTGGGTTTTTATTTGGGGGGGTTGGGTCACACCCAGCAGAACTCAGGGGTTACTCCTGGCTCTTTACTCAGAAATCGCTCCTGGCAGACTCGGGGGACCATATGGTATGCCGGGATTTAAACCACCGTCCTTCTGCATGTAAGGCAAATGTCTTAACTCCATGCTGTCTCTCTGGCCCCTGAGAATATTGTTTAAGGAAATTCCTACATTGACCATTTTTCTCTCCTACAAATAATGCCAATTTTATTTATTTTATAATAGGAATAATCAAGACAGAATATCTTGTGCCTGATAGAATACTAAATATAATAGTCTGGGATGACATGAGAATGACTGAATTTGAATTTGCATTTGTTAAACTTTGACAGATTTTTGTTCTTTATGTTTTTAGATTCTTGTCTATTATGTTCCAGGAATTCATTAACTTTGTATTTACTAATATTGGAAGGAAATGGAAGGATTAAAGTTTTCTAAGTTAAAAACCATTTTAAATTATTCAAACATTTATTACACTAAATTGTATTTTATTATATCACTTTGTATTTAGCTATAAATTAGCATCTTTAAAAAATTGAGGAGTGGGGCCGGAGAGATAGCATGGAGGTAAGGCATTTGCCTTTCATTTAGAAAGTCATTGGTTCAAATCCCGGCATCCCATATGGTCACCCAAACCTGCCAGGGGGGATTTCTGAACATAGAGCCAGGAGTAACCTCTGAGCTCTGCCAGGTGTGACCCCCCAAAAAAAAAACCAAAAAAAAAATTGAGGAGTATCATATCTTAGTTTCTATAAAAACTATCATCCTAAGGCTACAACAGTTTTATATTATAGCACCATTAAAGTTTGTTTAGTTAATTCTACGTTTTCAAATTCTAGGGTTTAGTATGGAAAGAAGATAATGTTGCCATACCAATAAAGTTGAAGGTTCAGTTATTTGTTTTCATAAACCAATTGGATTTCTAGGAATAGACAGAATGCTAAATATAAATAAAATTGTGTAAATTAATTGAAAAAGGTAAATTGGCCCTCATAAATTAAATTTCATAGGACTTTATAAGTGGTCAATATTTATAGTGTTATAAGAATATTGTTAGATATGAAGAACATGAGTATAGGGGTGTAGAAGAGTGAAGATACATTTTCTCAATGGGCTCCTGTAGCTTTACGTAGTTCTGAATCTTAATTTGGCAGAAAGACTAGAAGAAGAAACTCAAGAGAAAAATAAGAGCAAATGCTACCTTTTTAACTAAGTGATTTCTCCGTGATGCTTTGTGCTTTCATCTCCCAGCTGTGCAGAGAAATTCAAAAGGAGACACAGCAGAGGCACACCCAAGAAATAAGTGAAGGGTGGAGCACTGCATTCTTAAGGTCATTGCTAGAGTTCTGCCTCCCACACCCTCCATTCTACACCACCACACTTTTATTTTTCCAGACTGCACTGCCCATGTCTACCTTTACAGAAAGCCAAAAGGAAGTCATAACTACACCATCTGACTCAGATTAAATTTAAATTTAACTTTCAAAATTAGTAGCAAAAACTAGAATTCTGTGATATGATATTGCCATCAGTCAGGTCAGTCCTTGCAGTGTAGGCTTATAGAACTTAACAGGCCATCACACATGTCATTAAAACCTTGGTCAGTGGTCAGTGGTTCTCAAAGTGGAATACTAGGACTCCTATATAAAGTAGTGCTAGTGTAGGAATATTCATTGCTTTTAAAAAGCAATTTGGAGTTCAGCTGAAACAGAACATTATAAAGCAGATTCTTCAAGTTTCTAAGAGACCTTTAAGCATGCTAAATTTGAGAATGTATTTAATTACATTATGGTACTTGAATACTAAGAGCATGTATTGTATTAAATTAAATAAAAAGATTGTGCTGATATTTACCACCCTTATGAAACAGGAATGTAGCTAATAATATGATCTTTTTTGTGGGGGGGGGGGTGGGCCACACCCGGTGACTCTCAGGCGTTACTCCTAGCTATGCGCTTAGAAGTCGCTCCTGGCTTGGGGGACCATATGGGAGCCGGGGGATCGAACCGAGGTTCGTTCAAGGCTAGCGTAGGCAAGGCAGGTACCTTACCTCCAGCGCCACCGCCCAGTCCTCTGATCTTTCCATCTCATGATAGTTGACTCCTCTTGCTCTTTCCACAGACTTCCCTACATTTTAGTCTGTCTTCCCCATAAAGCTGATTGTGGAGCAAAGCAGGGGTGAAATAGGTGAAAATGATCAAAAGGTATATGCACCCACTTACAACATAGAATCTTCTGTAGAGTAATGTGAACATAGGGCTACAGTGAATAATACTGGGATGTATATTTGAAAGTTATTCAGGAAATAAAAATTTTTAATATTTTTATTGTGACCAATGTGAATTATGAGTCTTTCATAGTTATATTTAAGGTACATAATAACAGTGAATTAGAGCCTCTCCCACCACCAATGTTATCCTCCCTCCACCCCTGTTCCCAGCAAGCATCACATATCATCATCACCTCTCCCCTGGACTGTCAGTGTAATACTCTCTGTGTATAGCTTGTTGTAGTTTGGGTTATCTTGATTCTGTTGTTGTTGTTGACCTAGGGCTTGGTGTTTAGGTCTGATAAATTTTTATTTACACTCAATGTTCATGCGATTATTGCTCCTGACACCATACTTTTTTTTCCCTTCATTTTTTGAGGCTGAACAAGATGATTTGATTTCTGTGGTTATATTGGAGGAAAAAAAAAGCTGGAAGAAGCCCATCTAGAAGCTATAAATATAGATTTAAAAGAAGAAAGGAAGAAAGAAAAAGAGAGAAAGAAAGAAATGAAAGAAAAAGAGAGAGAACAAAAGAAGGAAGGAAGGAAAGAAGGAAGGAACAAAGGAGCAAAGGAAGGAAGGTAGGAAGGACAGAAGGAAGGAAGGAAGGGCCGGAGACATAACATGGAAGTAGGGTGTTTGCCTTAAAGGTGGTTCAAATCCTGGCATCCCATGTGGTCCCTGAGCCTGGCAGGAGCGATTCTGAGCGTAGAGCCAGGAGTAACCCCTGAGTGCTACTGGGTGAGAAAGGAAGGAAGGAAGGAAGGAAGGAAGGAAGGAAGGAAGGAAGGAAGGAAGGAAGGAAGGAAGGAAGGAAGGAAGGAAGGAAGGAAGGAAAGAGAGAGAGGAGAAAGAAAGAAAGAAAGAAAGAGAAAGAAAGAAAGAAAGAAAGAGAAGAAACAAAGAAAGAAGAAAGAAAGAGGAGAAAGAAAGAGAAAGAGAGAAAGAGAGAGGAGAAAGAAAGAGAAAGAAAGAGAAAGAAAGAAAGAAAAAAGCGGGGAAGAAACAAAGAAAAAGAAGGAAAGTAAGCAACAGAAAACACAACAACTAAAGAATAGCAACAAAACAACAACGCCAAGAAGAAGGAAAAAATGGAAGGGGAGCTGGTGTGTTGGTGTTGCAAGTTTGTTGCTTGTTTTGGGGCCACACCTGTTGACGCTCAGGAGTTACTCCTGGTTATGCACTCAGAAATTGCTCCTGGCTTGGGGAGACCATATGGGACCATATAGGACCATAGTCCATCCTAGGCTAACACTTGATAAGCAGATGCCTTACCTCTAGTGCCACCTCTCTGCCACCCCCCATTTTTTGATAGGCACACTACGTGTTGGGTAAATGAGAAAGGGAATTCCCTTGGCTTAGGAGATACAGGGTTTCTCCACCCTTGAAGTATATTGTCATGAGAACAACTACAGGCTTGGACATGCTCATTGTCGAACACCAAGGTCTTTTGATGGGCCAGGAAACGTTCTGCTCAGTGTGGCGGTCAAAATCAGTCCTCTAATTAGAGATCATGGTATTTGCACAGGTTATAGGATGAAGTCTAGCATAGTCTTTCTTTCATGGTTCCAGAAGTTCTGCTCAGTCACGGTTGTTGTAATCAGTCTTCAGTAATTAGTGATCTTGGTTTTTGTGCAGATCCTTGGATGTAGCAAAGGATAGAGTCTTTCCTTATGGTTTCAGAAGTTCTGTTCAGTCACAGTTGTTGTAATCAGTCTCCTATAATTAGTGATCTTGGTTTTGGGGCAGGTCTTAGGAAGGAACATAAGATAGAGTCTTTCCTTATGGTTTCAGAAGTTCTGCTGTCATAGTTGTCAAAGTCAGACCTCTGGAATTAGAGATCTTGGTTTTTGCACAAATCCTAGGCAGAAGCTTAGGCAAGGGTCTTTCTTTTTGGTCCCAGTAAAAGTTCTGCTCAGTGCTGGCTGTCAAAGTTAGTCTTCTGTAGTTAGTGATCTTTATTTTTGCATAAATCTAAGGACAGAATGTCTTCTGATTTCCTCTTACCATTAGGTGATGAGGTAGGGCAATCTGCTCTTAGATCAAGCTGTTGGTGTTTCCTCTTATTCAAGCTGTCACATCAACTTGGTGCATGTTGGTGCCAGAGTGGAATTGGGCACTCCCTGGAGGGTGTTTGATTCCTGGTGCTGTAGCAGGGAAGTGGGTAGGTTCTTTGGTTGGATCTGGAGTTCAGGATGGACAGTCACTGTCCAAACACATGGAGTCTAAGTCAAGTCCCCATGACAAATGTTGAGGGTGAGAGTCACCCCTGTATTATATAATCTGTGGCTTCTTATCTCTGGTAGATAAGATTGAAATAACATTGCCTTAAAATATGTGAGTTTGGGCCATAAATATTATAATTTAATATCTGTCTATACTGCATTATGATTGCCACAAAATTCTAGTTTTCATCAAAGTTCAGTTTTTCTTTTGAACAGAGTACATAGGTAAGATGCACGATTTTTGATAAGAATCATGTAATATTCATCTCTCTTCCTATAAGTTGCTATTATAGTTAAAATCTAGAGTCCTGAATTTGTGAAAATTCAAAAGGTACAAAACACTCTTACAAGATACAAAAGTTACAAAGTACAAAATTCTAATTTCCTCATTCTTTCTTTAGTGACTAGAATTTTCCAATGAAGAAAAAATTGATCATTAAGTAATCTAGAGGTATAATACAATAAAGATAAGACAATTCCTTTTACTCTAATTTTTGATGATCCAGTGATTTTTTAAATACTTGAAGAGTAAAGATGCCTATACTAAGTTTCTCTGAAGGCTTTTGGTAATTAAGGTTAATTAAAACAGTTCAATATGGAAGCTTTATCCTATCAGAAGCAATCTCATTTTCTGCTACCTTACTCACTAATCACATCATTAATCATATGATCTACTCATTAGGACATAAAGGTGTAGCTATAAAAAGAGGAAGAATGTATATTTTTTGTTGTAATGTTAATTCACTTATAAAATTTTAAACAAATAAGCTATGAAGGCTAGGAGGAGAGTTAAATTTAGAGATTTCCTAGGAATCTGGAATTTCTGGGGTTTTATATATGAAATTATATATAAATTATAGAAAAACATTTTGCATTCATAACAGGTCTAGAGGGGTTGATTATGGGAAAGAGAAAACCTACTAAACATGGTTCTTTAGTAAAGTGGGTATTTATGTAGTTGTTTTCTGTGTGGTTGGGGCTTCACATATGACTGATGTCTTTTTTCTTTATTTTAGGTTTTGAGCCACATCTGGTTGTACTCAGAGTTTACTATGGGTTCTAAGCTCTAGGATCACTCATGGTGGGCTTGGGGGACCAGTGGAGTACAGGGGTTGAACCTGTGTCAGCCACACGCAAGACAAGAGCTGTACTTATAACTTCAGCCTCTGATTGTTTTTTGATATTTGTATGTGGTCTCTATACTTGTAGGTTATCCATGAAGGATCCAGTAATATCAGGCATCCAATACCAGACATACCAGATATCTTCAATTTGTGTGTCTTTCTCAGTACTACTGCCATTACAAACATTACACAGGAAAACAGCTCTGTTAGGCTAAAGTAGAGTTTAGCCAATGATGATACGTACGCCAAAACCAATCTCCCACCTCTTTTGGTAAGATCCCGATGAAAGGGACAAGGAATTTTTGCTTTTTATAAGCGTGTATAGTTTAAATTTTCTTAAGTTTTCAAGGCCTCTTGTTTCTTGACCTTCAGAGCCACAGGCTAATGTCAGCCGAAAGAGATAAGAACCTGGAGGGCAGTATATGCCCAGTTTGCTCATACTCTCTGTTATCTCTGCTTGTAAAACTTTCAGTAAGATAGCTACCCCCCTGATGATTAGTGATGAGGAGCATTTTTTCATGTGCCTTTTGGCCATTTGTATTTCTCTTCTATCAAAGTGTCTGTTCATTTCTTCTTCCTATTTTTTGATGGGATTTGATGATTTTTCTTGTAAAGTTCTGTCAGTGCCCTGTATATTTTGGATATTAACCCCTTATATGATGGATATTGGGTAATCATCAGGGAGATGCAAATCAAAACAACGATGAGATAGCATCTCACACCACAGAGATTGGCACACATCACAAAGAATGAGAGCAATCAGTGCTGGCAGGGATGTGGAGAAAAAGGAACCCTTATTCACTGCTCGTGGGAATGGCATTTAGTCCAACCTCTATGGAAAACGATATGGAGAGTCCTCCAAAATCTGGAAATTGAGCTCCCATTCGACCCAGCTATTCCACTCCTAGGGATATACCCTAAGAACACAAGAATACAATACAAAAACCCCTTCCTCAGACCTATATTTATTGCAGCACTATTCACAATAGCCAGGCTCTAGAAGCAACCAAGATGCCCTTCACAGACGAATGGCTAAAGAAACTGTGGTACATATACACAATGGAATATTATGCAGCTGTCAGGAGAGATGAAGTCATGAATTTTCCTATACATGAATGTATATGGAATCTATAATGTGAGTGAAATAAGTCAGAGGAAGAGAGAGACACAGAATAGTCTCACTCATCTATGGGTTTTAAGAAAAATAAAAGTCATTTTTGCAATAATGCTCAGGGACAATGAGAGGAGGGTTGGAACTTCCAGCTCACTTCATGAAGCTCACCACAAAGAGTTGTGAGTGCAGTTATAGAAATAACTACACTGAGAACTATCATAATCATGTGAATGAATGAGAGAACTGGAAAGCTTGTCTAGAGTACAGGTGGGGGTGGGGTTGGATGGAGGGAGATTTGGGACATTGGTGGTGGGAATGTTGCACTAGTGAAGGGAGGGTGTGTTCTTTACATGACTGAAACCCAATCACAATCATATTTGTAATCAAGATGTTTAAATAAAGAAAAAATATTTAAAAAGATAGCTACCCCCACCTCCATCCTTGGAAATAAAATGTAACCTTAAGTTTAATATTTTCCTGTAGGATAAAAATGTAACTTTTAG
>PVKC010018195.1:0-19771 GCA_004027635.1 Crocidura indochinensis
GAGAATATTGCGCTCTTCTTGAAGAAATGAAAAGTCACTGAATATGTGAAGATTTCCAATATTTATTTAAACTCTTAAAACTATAAATTTATATCAAATGTCCAAATGATCAAGGGTAATACTTCTCCAAATAATTTTTTCATAAAGTTTCTTAACATCCCATGCACTTAAAATCACTTACAATAAAGATTGACAGTTTTTAACTAAATCATACTTCTTCATTCTGACAATGATCTAAATAAATCAACCAACATATGCATAAAGGAGAAGATAAAACTAATGGGTGACTCACCAAATCAATATAAGGCCTCTAGCTTTATACTTCAGTACACCTGTGAGGGGCAAAGCTTTAGTTAATACGTAACATCTCATGAACAAGGATGAAAATATCAACTTTGTATGAGTTTCCTGACTCAGGATTCTTAGGTTTTCTAGTTCTATTTACTTTGTTCAAAAGAATTCATAGGTCAAAGACAGCCTTAGGACAAGGTCTTAAAGCAAAACCACAAAAGTATCTCTTAAAGGTTTGAGAAATAAAGGAAATATTTCCTACTTCCCCTAATATACCCAAGACCAATAAAATATTAATTAGATTGTGAAAGAAGAAAGAGATTCTGGAAAAATGAGGAAGAAATAAATAGGAGACTATTTACTTTCAGCAAAATAAGTATCACTCATTGCCAGCAAAATTTTTCTGGGGTTGAGTTCAGCCAGTGTTATGGTGATTTCTTTTTAGCTCATAGATCACATAGAGTCTTTTATTTTCTAACTATCTGGGTTTTAGTTTACACAGACATAGGCTCACACACACGCACACACACACACACACACACACACACACACACAATTGAACCCAGGGTCTCATATCAAGGACGACCTTATATGGAAGTTCTACCATTGAGCTAAATTCCAGCTCTAATGTACTTTTAATTAATTTATGTGTTGTACTTATACCAAAAATGGTCCCGAGTGCTGCCAGGAGTCTCTCTCAGCACAAAGCCAGTAGTAATCTCGGAGCACTATCTGTTGTATACTGTATTAAATTTATCCCTAAGAGTCTATTTTATCCTTTACCATACAACTGACACTATTTTACTAGGCATGGTAAGTCCCAGTAAGGCAGTTTCTTTAGTCCTTCATTACTTATCATCTATAAGCAGCAAAGGACAACAATCTACCTGCTTAATGAAACTGACTTATTGAAGCAGACTCCATCTTGACCATGAACCTCTATGGTGATGCAATCCATGAAAAGTGAAGTGGGATCTGAGAGTCTGACAAATGTTCATTCTATGAATGAGGCAAGATAACCATAAACTAAGGATTTGAGTAGAGCAGCTGGAGAACACTGAAAACACAGAGTGACTCATGACAGATAATCATAACAGGTTACTGGGCTCTCACCATCCACCCACAGTGTGATTGGTAAAAGTTCTCAAAATGTACACAAAGATGAGAAACATCCTCAAGTCAGCATTATTTGCCACAGACCATATCCTCTCTCCCGAAGTGTTTCTGGAAATGTGGGAAAAACATCTTTGGCTTTCAGAAGAACATTCCAACACTATCAACTACTTTGGTTGGGGTTTGGGACAGCTTTGGGAAAGAGTCTGTTTTCAGAAATAATCTCATTTTCCCCAATTATAGAATTCAAAACAGCGTAAAATAGTAAGTTTTACATCAAAGATAGGAGACATTTTCCATGTGCTTGTCTCCAACCAATTTCACAGGTAGTCCTTGAGGTGAAAGCTAAATATTCCTATATTTTTACATCAGTTTTTAGGAACCCCACGCTCTGAAAGACAGTCTCAACGCGAATCACTGTGAACCCTGAAAAGATTCAGGAAGGAAAGATACTAGAGGACTGTATTTGAAAGATTTGTGTAGAGCCAGAGCTAACTGATGGAGAATCCTGGCTCAGCTACTGATAGCTTTGGCACCCTAAGAATGAACTTCACAGAACCTCAATTTCTTGGTATTAGGAAATGGACAAAATATCCATTTTTTCAGAGCCAATGGCAGGATTAATAGTAACTTTGATAGTAGTAGATGATGAGATAACAAGTCCAGTAGTACCCCACTCATTACTTTTAGACATGCTTATTGCTTATGTAACAGTCAAGACCTGCAGCTCCTAACACTTAACTTATATTCTGTACTGTATTGTTCACATTAGTGCTGGAGAGATAATATATGGAGTTAGGTACTTGACTTGCATATGACTGACTTTAGGGGGATTCTTAGCACGACATATGGTTTCCCAAACCTCATATCAAAAATGATCCTTGAGCAAAGAACCAGGAGTAATTCCTGGTCACCACCAGGTGTGAGCCAAAAACCAAAAAAAACCAAAAAAACTAAATGATTAGAATTTTAATAAATTCATTATTTTTCTCCTGTGATTTGAGTTTTACGTTCTTTTAACAGCTATTTCTCTTTAATTAAATCAAGTTAAAATCTACCTTTGTGCATCATTCTGAATTCCTTCTTACACCAGATGATTTGCACTTTGAGAAAACAAAGTTGGATTCAAAATTTTAGATATTATGTCATTGAGGGCACAGGACACTCTTCTAGATTTTTAAACTTTCATTCTCTTGTAATTAACGTTCACACACATAAATAAATAACACAGTGTAGTACAATCAGATATTTAATACTCGATGTTCACTAGGCACCAACTGAATACCTGGTTATATGTTAAAGCACTAGGAATTAAGTTATAAGTAAATATTTAGTTGTGGTTCTTCTTATAAGTCAGTGACTTATATTTTTTTTTGTCTAAGTATAACCTAATGAATTTAGTCAAAGTACAAGTTTGGAAATAATTGTTTAGAGATACCATACCAGAGATTCTGACTAAAAATTCCTGATATGGGACACAGGATTACATATCTTAGTAATTTCCTTTTTCCTATCAACAGGTATTTTGATGACACCAATTGCATGCGACCCAAGATTGCATGTTGAGTACCTCTTATTGAACTACCACACTGTAAAAATTTCCTAGTAATTATGACCATTGTGATTGTGAGTATTGTGACAGGGAATCCCTCAGGGAATACCAGAGCAGGTATCATCTGCACTGTCCTGAGTAATGAGTCAGAATTTCTCAGACAGTCATGATGAAAGAGAGAAAACCTCTCTAGCTGATTATCAATAAGGAGATGTTAAAAAGATAAAAAACATTCATAGCATTACAATCAGTTTGGCACAGGGATTTGAAGAATACACCAAAATAGGGATTTTTCTCAACACAACAAAGTGTCTTGGCTGCTTGTTCTTAGGAAAGAAGGGACAAGTCAAATTTATCAGATCTGATAAGCAATGAAGAACATACAAATCTTATTAGAGACTCCTACACATGGTGATTACAGGTTCTCTCTAAAAGTAGCAGGGGCCGCCAGAGAGATAGCATGGAAGGTAAGACACTTGCCTTTCATGCAGAAGGTCATCGGTTCGAATCCTGGCATCCCATATAGTCCCCCGTGCCTGCCAGGAGCAATTTCTGAGCATGGAGCCAGGAGTAACCCCTGAGCACTGCCGGGTGTGACCCAAATAAACCAGACACACACACACACACACACACACACACACACACACACACACACACACACACAAAGTAGCTATAGTTTGTTTCTAAAAGTCCAGTAGAGTTCAACTCTATACCCCCAGTTAGATTTAGGTTTGTATATAAGTACAGTTAGCTTAATATTTAGTTTCCTGAATATAGGAACTTTCATTTTTATTTCTGGGAAAACTGGGCTTGGAAAAGCAGAACAAAACAGTACTGACTTCCTTTGTACCAAGAATATTGTGCCTTTGTTTAATCAGGAAAGTTTGACCTTTCATCTTAATTACCAGATAAGAACAAATTATTTTCCAGCTTGATACAGACCACTCATACTTTTATAAGAAGTAATTTGGGTTATTTATAAAAAGCAGCAAAACCTATCTGGAGATACCTTGGCCATCCACACACATGTGTAAACTAATCTCTAACTGGAATGTCTAGAAAGAACATTTATAAAAGGAACCAACAACAATATGTAGTTGGGTTTTTTCCTGGTACTTATACTTTCCATTTTCCTTTTAATCTGGAACACAGCCAGGTGAATTTTGTGAGCTATTCAAGAAGAAAGAACAAGGTTGACAGTTATCAAGAACTTTGAGAGTCTACTCATCCTTTTGCTGGTCCATATATTTCAGCTCAGGTAGGCTTAGTGATTTGTTAGACATGATACATGCTGGGAGAAAAGATTGTCATCTATCAAGTTTGGGGCCCTAAAGACAGGGATTCCCACTCTACCCAGATCTAAAAAGAATGACTAATTTTTAAGTTATAACTCATCTGCAGCTTCAGAACATTTGAAGGAAATTTTTTCTTAGTGATGTGGCTTGGAAAAACAATCTTCTAAACTTCCCGGAATGGATCACCTCCAGTCTTACAAAGTCACACAAAAGTTGGGACTACCAGTACCTGTCAATAAGGGATGCTTGGATACATGGAAATGGAAAAATTATTGTATCAGTTGTTGATCATAGGTCCCTAAACCATTCACAAATAGAATGAAATGTTTCTAGCACCTTTATATGCTCAGAGCCAAAATATTGTCCTGAATCACTTACCATCTAATTTGACAAAAATAAAAAAGCATCATATAATAGCAAGCTTCACTATTTCAGCTCCTCCTTCCAGACATTTCTGCAAAAACCTCTCAACTCCCTGCAGCACTTTCTGATTTTCTTTCCCCATTTTTAGGGACCAAAAAAAAGGTACTTTCACATGTACCATTGTCACAAGATTCCAGATCTTATGACCACCCAAGAACTGGAACAATTGAGTAAGAGATTCTACCACACAGAATATTATTTTCCGTTTATTTTTTTTCAGCTGTGTTATGTGTCCACACCAAACACATGGGGGTATACTTTGTACTTAAGATTGTGCTATGAATATTTATCCCCTTATTTTTAGAAGCAAATTTAAAGGCAAAAGCTCCAAGTTAATTTAAGAGATCTTTGACCAAATGTAAGGTCTTTGTTGCCCCTTCCCAGGACTCTGTCTGACAGTTCTGTGAATTGATCTAACTTGAGTTTTAATACATTTACATGAATCTCAGACATGTCCGAAACTGACTTCCTTCTTTGGTCTTGTTCCCTGTACTTATTTCATCTCTCTTCCTTCTCTTGAATTATTTTTATCCAGAGTAAGATAAATGGGAAACAGAAAGTGGAGAAGTCGTCGGATCCTTTTAAGACACAGTGAGTTCTGATCTCCCAGGTTGCAGATTTTATGGTATATTCATTTTAGGAAGTTTAGGGGATTGTGTAAAAGCTTTTCTCTTAGATTTCTTTATATCCCATATATGAGATAAATCTAGTAAGGCGATATGAAATGGACAAAAACAACAGAACCCGAGAATTGACCTACAGAAATGAGTTTACTGAAAAGAGCTCATGTCTTGCAGGTGGTTGACCTTGATTCTATCTTTGGCATCCCATATGGTCCCCTGAGCACTGCCAAGAGTAATTCCTGAGTGCAGATCCAGGAGCAACCCCTTTTATCCAAAGTGTGGCTTCCAAAGACTTGCAAAACAAAAACAAATGAGTTTTATCAAGGGGTGAGAGTGGCTAGGAGGGGTTCATGGGTAGAGAGAAGTTGACACTCTAGGGGTGAGTATGATGTTAGAATATAATATTCAGGAAGCTCTATTATTGACAGTATTATAACTTGCAGTGCCTCAATGAAAGTTGTAAAATAAATACAAATTAAAACAAGATAAAATTCTGAGGTCAACTGCAAAATGAGTAATAAAAATTCTTTGAGTTATTAAAAATGTCTTCTTCCTAAGCTGTGTGCTGATAAGGTTTATAAATTACAGTAATAATATATATTAGCAACAACTTCTATAACTAGATAAAGCAAACATATATATTGTCTTAAATAAATAAAGATGAAGCTGGATGGAGATGGATGGAGATGAAGGTCTTGGTCTGCCATCCAGGCCACGTGACTCCAGTCCCCACTAACCATCGGGTCTGGAGGTTCATGAGAGCGGTAGGTAGAAATCTCACTCACAGGCAGGCTTCCAGAGAGATAACATCCTTATTGCCCAGGCCAACAGATGTGCCTACTACCATTTAAGCATGCCCTTTATAGCAAGCCCCGCATCTTCTTTCATCCATGTCACCTCTGACCTACATGCCGGCAAGGATCCAAAAGAGCGACCCAAAGCCAAAGACAAAGGACATATATACCCTTCCAAGACCCCTCCCAGTTACCTGTACCAAGGGGTGAAGCTACACATATATACTGTCATATTGTTGTATAATTCTTTAAGGGGGCACACACTGCAGTGCTGAGGGTTTACTCCTGGCTCTGAGATTAAGGATTACTCCTGGAAGGGTTTGGGGGTCCCACTCAGCAACATCTAAAGCAAACACCCTACCCTACTTGCTCTACTATCTATCGGCCTGATAGTTTTGAAATCTTAAGGCTGGACCATAAATGCAGTACAGTAATTGGCACATTGGCTTAGTTACTCTAGAGCAAATACTACTTGTGCACTGCTTACCATGAAAGGTGCCTGTCCATATTTTTTATTCAGAGAATTGTCATTCTGCAGAGTTCTACCAAATTTGTCCACTTAATAATCTGGGCAAAGAGCAGGTATGTAGTTTTAAGAGGTCTTAGGAATCGTCCTGATATTCTTAGCACTCTACAGAGCATTGTTAGTGTTCTCTATGACTTCTCAAACTGTCCCCGGTAGAATTAAATCCTACTTACCCTGGAGATATCCCACTGATTATCCTGCCTTTTGTTCCCTGTTCCTTTACAAAGCATACTCAATTCTTACTTCTGAGTTTATTCTAGAGTACTCAAACTAAAGTATCTGGGAACCATGATAAATAGAGCCCCAACTGATTCTCCTTAGAATCATCAACAACACCTCAAATGTCTACTGTTGGAGTAACTGGTTCCTGCTTTATTTAAGATAATACTTCTTTTCATATGCTTGTCCCACCTGGGAGGGAAGTACCTCTGAATTGGTCCCCTACCCTTACCTGTTCTCCACTCATAGAGATGGCCAGACCTAATAAAGATCTCTGGTTAGAGACTTCATCTGGTTTCTGTCCATAGCTAGGTTGTCTATTGCCAGTACCTTTTTGACAGTTTTCAGATAGCTTGGAAGTTCCTGGACCTGTTTGATCTTCCTAAACTGTGTGGATTATTTCCTGTGTTGGCATTGTTTCCAGACCCAGATTCTCCAATTCCCCTGAGATTGAGATATGAGACTTCCCTATACCTGGCACTTGACCCAAAAGCCCTGAGGCCAGTAACCTATCACCCGCCACTGGCATTAGGCCAGGGGAATCACCAATTGCTGAGAATAATATACCCGATGAAATAAATACCTAAAATGAGCCAGCTGCAGCTTCCTCAGATGCTGTGTGAATACCCTCTTCTCTACCCCCCTTACCTCAACTCATTGAGAGAGACAGAGATCTAGTTACCCAACTCCCATCAGAAAGACAGATACAATAGAGATGAGGGCTAGCTGAATAAACCAGCCCACAATATGAAGGTTACCATAAAGAGTGTGAGTGCAATTAGAGAAATAACTACACTAAAAACTATCATGACAATGGTAGTGAGAGTAGAATGCCTTTTTCAAATACAGGCAGGGAGAGGGGAGAAGGAGGGTGGGGAACATTCGTGGTGAGAAGATTGCACTGGTGAAGGGGGTATTCTTTTTATAACTGAAACCCAACAACAAAAATATTTACAATCATGGTGCTTAAATAAATACATTTTAAAAAATGAAAGACAACTTAACCCCAGCCTATGTGGGCATGATCATGGACTCTCTAGACAGATTAAAAAAAAAATGCCCATTCATGGTATGGGCCAATTTCAGCATTTTCGATTGAATTCCTTACTACTCGGAATGAAGGTGAGCTTTGGACAACCCCCCTCACCCAGGATTTTCATATAATGGCTAAGACATGCCTGAGTGCTTCTCAATATATGCAGTGGAAAATGTGCTTTTCTGATGAAACTAAAACCAAGCTTTATACTCTAGGTCATACTGGAAGGTCAATTTCAGGAATGCAATTGTCATATGAACTTTTGATAGGTGAAGGGGCTTATTCAGACCCCCTACACACAGGCAGGTGACTACCCCATGCTGTTTTGGAACTGATCCATGAGATAGATGTGTGCTAGTGAGAAGATTTACCCAGACACAGAATTGAAAGGTAGTTTTACAAAGATTCTTCAGGCCATCTCAGAATCTTATGCAGATTTCTTGGGAAAATGAATGGTCACTGTCCAGAAGAAAATTAAGGGCAGGGAAGCACAACAGTATCTGGTAAAAAAAGAAATAGCTTTTGAGAATGCCAATGAGCCAGGTGATCTTATGTCCCCTTAGAGAAAGAGAAGATGTTATGAGATTTCTGTGGGCTTGTAGAAATGTCAGTTCCTTGAACATAGGGCAAGTGAACAGGCTCATGTGAATGCTATGGTGACATATCCTGTGCAAAAGGCAAACTCGAGGGAACCAGAATGAACCAGGCTATTTCTAGAGAATACAGAGGTCTCTGAAATACCTCCCTTCCAAGGAGACCACCTGGACTCTGTCCAAGACGTGGTAAAAGATTTCACTGGAAAAGAACTTGTTTCTCATCATCTTATCGTGTCTCAAGAACTGGGGAAGAGGTCAAACCCAAGCTCTACAAGTTCAGATCAGATGTTTTAATTGTGGAAAAAAGAGACATTTCCATAGAGACTGCAGGCTTCTCCCTGGAACTGCCCCCTCGAGTTTGAGACCTTACCAACCATTCTTGGGAAACAGGGTGAGGGGCCAATCCCAGATCCCATAAAATCAGGGAAAATTGTTGCCAGTAATTCCAATTTCCAGCCCAGGCCAAGAGAGCTTCGATAAATAGACTCATTAAAACCTGCTTCTAAAGAGATCTGGGCCTTAGATTGATATCTCCTGTCCAAGAATGCAACTATAACACTAACCCACATCCCTTATAAGTTAAGATCTGGCATAATAAGGCCGACCCATCCAGGCACTGTAGGCTTGCTAATGGGGAGAAGCACCAAGATTATCAAAGGAATTTCAATTCACCTGGGAATTATAGATTCTGATCATGTTGGAGAAATAATGATTATTTCCACTCTGACAGTTTGGACTTTTGAATGAGAGAATGTAGCTCAGATTTTTTACTTCTTTTTGTAATGCTTGGACATTCTGATCAGTATAGGATCAGATAATTTGGAAGTAAAAATCCCCATGCTTCCATTAGTCCTTTCATAGCCTTTACTGCTACACAAGAAGAACACCTTTGAGATGCTCAATCCTTGAGATTAATGGCAAGAAATTTAAAGTCGTGTTTGATACAGGTGCAACACTCGTCCTGTTACTGGGCCTTGCAAGATATACCTTATGACCTGAAGGAATAGGTGATTCTTGGTCTTCATCTGATGGTCTTCATGAAGACCTGAATAAAGTTAGGCAGAGAAGAAATAAAGAGAAAAGTAATGACCATCTTGTTGACTTAAAAACTGTAGAGCATGCTTGGCAGAGACACAAGCAACTCAATGAGTCACACTTTTCCAAGGCCATTTTAAATCCACAGTCCAGTGCACATGTCACAATAAGTCTCAGACATTTAAGATTTTCATGTATTTATCCTTGGTGTTGGCATCCACAGGCAACTGCAATGCATGTTGCAGGATTGCCTCGTTATTTTTCAAAGAACAAAAACTGATAGACAATAATAGGTCTTACAGCATTCACTGCAATACATAGCAGGATTCTCTAAAAAGGACAGAAATTTGGAAACTTCCATCTGATCTTTTAATACATCTGAAATGATTTTCGTATGATGACAAACTTATACAAAAATTACAGACTTACATGACCTCCCTTTAGCTTTGACTTATCACAGTTCATTATGAATTCTAAGAGCAACCCTGAGAATTCAACTTTTCTGTTTCAAACCATTATGGTTGACATGGCAAAGTCATTGCACTCCTATGGTAAAAATACAGAAAGACAATGTTGGCTTAAATTTAATGATAATCAGCCCGGAGAGATAGCACAGCAGCGTTTGCCTTGCAAGCAGCCGATCCAGGACCAAAGGTGGTTGGTTCGAATCCCGGTGTCCCACATGGTCCCCGTGCCTGCCAGGAGCTATTTCTGAGCAGACAGCCAGGAGTAACCCCTGAGTACTGCTGGTGGTGTGGCCCAAAAACAAAATAAATAAATAAATAAATTTAATGATAATAAGGTTTCAGAAATCCCCACCTTGTCTTCAACAACTTATATTCTTTTCTATATTTCAAAGAGAACTTCAACAGCATATACAGCTTCATAAATTAAAGCAGGTGTTCAGCTATCTGTGTTTTATAGATGTCTATAATAATGCTACAATGTTTTTATCCTCAGAAACATTTGCAGAATGTGTTCCAATGCCCTAGAATTCCACTACAGTGCTCAATATAAGAATGTTTTAGTGATGTAACTTTTAGACTATAGGTTTACAATAACTTTCCAATATTTTTGTTCACAGAGGTCCTTGAGGAAAAATGGTTGGACACCCCACTTTCTCATTATAGTGCCCTATACTATTAGACTCGTATTACACTGCTCATTATAAAATGTCAACTAATATTCAATTGTTCTACTGAAGAAGTCTTTCTCCTTAGGAGTGGTCATGCTGGCCAATCTGTAATCTTCGGTTACTGCAGGCCAGGAAGACAATGCCAGTTGTCATTTATACCATGGATCCTAAGATTTCTCTCTCTAAACTCCAAATGGTGGTTGATGCTCAGAGTTTACTCTTGGCTCTGCACTCATGGGTTATGCCTGAGTTTCAGGAGAACAGGAGAGCATATAGGATGATAGGAATCAAACTTTATTAGACCACATATTTGCAAGCACCTTACCCTCTGTACTGACATGGTAGGCTTCTTCTCTAAATTCCTTGAGCTAGTATTTTCCTACATACAGCCAACACAAACTTCTCTGAATTCTCCTAAATTCCCAATATTAAAGGAATATGAATAACCAAACCCTAAGAAACAAAAGGCGTAGCAAATTCTTGAAATTCTTGGGATTTAGCAACTTTGTTTGTTCCCTCACAACCAAATCTAACCAGATGCTGAGTCAACAGGAAGTATATTATTGATGCCAAATCTTCAATCTGGGTTTAAATCTTTGTTCCAGGTATTTGATAATGAGGAGTTCATTTTACCTCTCTCTAAACTCCCATCTTCCATTCAGTGGCATGCAAAAAACTTTATTGCCTAAGGAGTTAACAAAGTGAGCTTTTGTGTTTACACACAGGAGCACTTAAAAATTTGCAAAGAAAAGGAATTAAAGTTTTACTTGCAACCTTTTATTATATGTTCTTGACCTCCATACTATGGTTCATAAAAAAAAATAAAATAAACTTCATCCTCTGAAGCTATTAATGGCTTAGACATTTTTGTCCTTCCTTTCTGCTTCTCTTTGTGGAACATAGGAAATCAGGTGTGGCCATTTCCTACATTTCATAGAATGAGCAAGCAGATGAAAACTTCATGACGTAAAAATCCATCTATGTTTGTGAAAATTAGTATGTGTCTGATTTTAGATGTAATTTTGCAGCCGAATCAAAGTGAGAGTAATCAAAAGTGAAAAGAAATACTTCATTTGCTGTTGTTTGCTACTGAGGTTTAAAATAATTTGTTGAGATTAAAAGTAATTAAATGATAAAAGAAATGATCTCTTAAATGGGGTATAGTGTTTCATAGTCAGCTGCCATACTCTTTATAAAATGCTATATTTATAAAACAATGATTTATCATATATATTATTATATTAATTATGGTATGCTAAATTTATTATTATAGATAATATGCAATATTATATAATATATAATTACAACATGTTTACTACATATAATGTAATTATAATGTATATAACATGGTATATGGTTATAATATCTGTTATGTTATATAATATATAATTATATACAATATATAGAAATATATTATTTATTAATATTTATCAAATCAAATTCATTTTATAACTACTACTAATTTTGTAATTAAAATTATCATCTAAATATATAAATTTGTGCCTCTAGTTGAATTTTTGGGTGTATGTATGCAAATGTGTGTATGTGTATATTTGGGCCACATCCCAATGTACTCCTGGCTCTTCACTCAGGAATACTATTGAAGGGCTTGGGAGAATATATGGGATATAGGTAATTGAACTCGAGTCAGTTGTATTCAAGACAAAGGCCCTACCTACTGTACTGTACCACCTGTCTTCTGTCTCTGGTTTTCATGTGTTAATATAATGGGCAAAGAGTTCTAACAGATTAAAAAAATCTTCAGATAAAACAGGCATGTGAATTTAACAATTACTGACATCTTTCAATCGTTATGAAACCAAAATGTTTTGGTAAGGGGCTGCTATATTTCTAATTGAATAAACTCTCATTTGAGTGAAATATAAAAGGTTCTTCAAAACATTGCAAAAATGATAATATTGTGACAGAATAATTAATAGAACTAATCTATTATGCTTAACATGTAAAATACTCTTGTTACTTAGAACATTTTTCTCTCATATTAAAAACATTCTTTCACATGAATAGATGCTTCACTAATTTATTATAACTACTCAATATAGGGCCAGGTACATAGTACAGTGGTTTGTGTGTATGCCTTGCTTGAAGCCAACCCAGGTTGGATGCCTCACACTTCATATGCTCCCAGGGGTGACCCAAAGCACGATGTCAGGTGTAAGCCCTGAACAAAGCAGGGTGTGGCCTGTAGCCTATAAACAGCAAAAAAGCTACTCAATTTTGCCCAACCTTGGAAGTTACCCAATAATACAGCAAAGTTAATGAGAGCTGATAGTACAGGTCGAGAAGGGAGACTTTGTCAGAAGAATTCAGACAATAAAAGTACTGTCTAATAAACATATCACTCCAAAACCAAGAAAGATTTGTAATATCAAGGCAGGTTTTCAGTCCAAGTCTAGAACAACAAATTGTCCAAGAATTTTATTTTCCTAATGTCATATATTTATGTTGTGATAAGCATCAAATTGAAAAATGAGAAAAGTATCAATGCAATCACCTTTTTTATCATCAGCATCATTTTTTGTTTTGTTTCTGTTTTGGGGCCACACCTGTTGATGCTCAGGGGTTACTCCTGGCTATGCACTCAGAAATAGCCCTGGCTTGGGAGGACCATATGGGACACTGGGGGATCAAACTAAGGTTCGTCCTAGGCTAGAATTTGCAAAGTAGAGGCCTTAGTTCTAGCACCATTGCTCCGGCCCCTCATCAGTATCATTGATTTACAGTATGTCAGCATTTGTAAAGTGCTGCTCTTATCTGTATCTGCTATAGCATATAATTTTAAAATAGCTCAGGATAAAATGTGTTAAGTGACCAAGATCATTTAACATATGAAATGATAAGACAGATAACTGAATAATTAAGGATGCCAATGTCTTTGGCACTTCATCTTTGTAAATCCTATCATCTATCTATGTATCTATGTATGCATCTATGTATCTATCATCTTTATGTAAAAGTCCCTGAATTACTCACCTGATATTTATTTTTAAATGCTTCTTTGTATTATCTTCGCAGAATCATCTTTCAGTCTTTTTATTTTCCCAGTAGCATGCACTGAGTTTTGTTATTTTTGTTTGTTTGTTTTTGGTTTGGGGGCCACACCAGGTGACACTCAGGGGTTACTCCTGGCTATGCGCACAGAAATTGCCCCTGGCTTGAGGGATCATATGGGACACTGGGGGATCGAACTGTGGTACTAGGTTAGTGTGTGCAAGGCAAACGCCCTACCACCTACGCCACTGCTCCAGTCCTGTTTTTTGTGTTTGTTAGTTGGTTGGTTTTTGGCTTTTGGGCCAAACCCGGTGACACTCAGGGGTTACTCCTGACTATGTACTCAGAAATTACCCCTGGCTTGGGGTACCACATGAGTTCGGTTATTTTTGCCTGTCACTTTTTATAGGTCACAATGTTTACACAACAGGTAATGTCAAAGAAAAGACTGTCCCTGCTTTCAACAGCTTCCTTTCTTCATATACATATCCTCAATGATATAACTAGGATAATTCCTAGAGTTTATTTTCAGCCGTTGCCATCTGACAGCAAAACATCAACTCAGGAAATCTTATCTTTATTTCATCACTCTACTGCAATGCAAAAATTGGAGTATTGTGACATACATATGACATTATGTCTTTTTTTCTTTTTTAGTTTTTGCGCCAAACCCAGTGTTGCTCAGGGGTTACTCCTGGCTATGTGGTCAGAAATCATTCCTGGCTTGGGGGACCATATGGGACGCCTGAAATCAAACCCAGGTCTGTATTGAGTCAGTCACATGCAAGGCAAATGCCCTATCACTGTACTAGTGAAATAAAAAATCTTTGATGCTGAAATACAAAACTGAAAGGAGAAAATATATAAAAAAAGTGAAAATAAATCATTCACTTTCCCAAGTTCTTTGCTGAAGTTTTACTTCAAAATCAAACTCACTAGACATGCCATCACTATGTTAGCTGTTTTTCAAAAAGAAATAAACTTATTTCTTGGTACTGTCCCATTTTCTGATCTGGGGTTCATTAATAATGACCTATTATTCCAGGAATATCCAAAAGAATTTGCTGCACAAAATATAAATCCTAAAGTTCCTAAGAATCAAAAGAAAACAAGGTATTAGAAAGATACCCTTGTTTAATGAATAATATCATTATCTGATAACCACATACTGCTTTTCCTAAGAAAATGCTGATTTAATATAAGCTTATATTCAATGGTTTTTACATAAATACCTCCATACAAACAGTGATTTCATGGCTTCACTTTAAATTTAGCTCTCCAATGAGAGCTCATGGCCTATAATTTTTGCTTAAGAATTATTAATTCAAGCAGTTATTACATTTGGTTGTTATTGTTCTTAAACTTCATGGTAAGTGGTTTTTTAGAATGTCCTTCATTCTGAATTTATCTGACCATTCCTCATAATTAAATTTCAGTTATGCTTTTCTGGTAGAGATATTTATATAGTTCAGGTTGTGGCTCTCTTACATCATAGAAAGAGACATATCAGATGATCTCACACTTAAGAGTTGTCATTTTTAACACTTGACTATGTTGGGATACCCAGAAATCACCAGCACAAAAGCATATTTTCTTCTGTGATAAATAAGTGAAAATATGCAGGAACATTCTTTAAAACCCATTTGATCATCTTCCCTATTCACCATTATTTTTTTCTTTCATATTAACTTTTTCCCAAATCAATTGCTTCGTTAGAGGTTAAAAAGGTTCATTTTAAATGGCATAGCCACTTATGAATATTATATAGTTTATGATATACCAGAAGTACATAGTTTCACTACTTAATCTTATTTGAACTTTATAATATACAATGGGAAGGGGTCAGAGAGATACAGTAACAAGCAGGGTGACTTGCACAGGGTTGACATGGGCTGGAGTCTCATCATCCTATATAGACCCCCCAAATTCCACCAGCATTGATCACTGAGTAACCCCTGAGTATTACCACGTCTGGCCCAGAAGCCAATAAATTTAATATACAAGGGAGACATAATTTTACAAATTTCTCTTAGCGAATATCTTAATCAAGAAAAAAAAAAAAAGAAAGAACATTGACTTAAACCATCTTTTAACCCAGAGAATGAAATTGGGGCAAATAAAGTTACTTTCTATATTGGAGAGAATTCTTTTTTTTTTTTTTTTTTTGGTTTCTTGGTTTTTGGGCCACACCCGGTGATGCTCAGGGGTTACTCCTGGCTATTCGCGCAGAAGTCGCTCCTGGCAGACACAGGGGACCATATGGGGAACCAGGGGATCGAACCACGGTCCGTCCTAGGTTAGCGCAGGCACCTTACCTCTAGCACCACTGCCCGGCCCCAGTATTGGAGAGAATTCTAAGAAAATAAATTTTATGGATCTTAGAATTTCCTAATGAAGGTTGACTCAAAACAAACTTTCTAGCTTTATCACTAGATGGTCACCAATCAACCAATGATGTCTATAACACCAAAAAGATGTATTATATGTATATATTATAGTACAGAAGTATAAGTTAAAAATAGCAACTTAAGCAAAAGTAGAATTGGTTTTAAGTTATGGCCTTGGAGGAATCTGGTCTACTAACTGAGTTTGTGTAAATTAATATCTGAAGATATAAATGCCCTGGAAAGATAAACAATTACATCTAGTTGGAGCTACAAAGGAAATCTAGTAATCTTTGCTCTAGATCTAGACAATTCTACTGCTCTCAAGACTGTAAATGTGACAGAATCATTGTACATCCCTGGACCAAATGGGACTCCAGAACTCCTAAGGACCCTGTAAGTACTGGGATAAAAGTTTCTCTTCTACACCAAGTGAATGGGTATCACCCTTACTCTTGCTGCTAAAAGAGCTACTCTACACTTCTTTGTGTTGGAATGTTTTTCCTTCCTTCATCATAGTTGCTAGTATTTGAATATGGAATAATAAAGCTTATTTTAGTTTAACAAGTCCTGTCTTCTCTGTGTGATAATCTTGTTTCTGATATTGGGGGGAAAGCATTCGGTTTTTATCACTAAGTATGATGTTATCTGTGGGGTTTCCCCAGGAATGCATGCTATCAGATTGAAAATGTTCCCTTCTACTCCTATTTTATTAAGTGATTTTATCAAAATGTTAGAGTTTGAAAATGATTTTATCTACCTAGATGGCCATAATTTTTTATTAATATAGTCAATTATCTTGAAATTTTAATATAAAATGAGTCTTCCATTACTGAGATATATCTTATTTAATACATTTGATAGTCATTTTAATATTTATAGTTTTTATCAATTTATTTTCTAGTACTTATTAAGAATTGTTATTTCTTCATTTATAAGTATTATTAGTTTCTAGTTTTTCTTCCAAGGGATGTAAATATTAAAACAAAGGCTTTTTTACTATTAAAATTAACATTGTATAAATATAAGCAGAATTTGTTCAATTAGTATGCTAATAACAATCTTCAGAGCATTAAAAATAAAACCAAAAAAAATCAGGGGGCCCGGGAGATAGCATGGAGGTAAGGCGTTTGCCTTTCATGCAAAAGGTCATCGGTTCGAATCCCGGTGCCCCATATGGTCCCCCGTGCCTGCCAGGAGCAATTTCTGAGCATGAAGCCAGGAGTAACCCCTGAGCACAGATGGGTGTGACCCCCAAAAAAACCCCCAAAAAATAAATAAATAAAAATAAATAAAACCAAAGACATATAAAAAACTAAAAGGGGTTAAAATGGTATAATGGAAAATATTTGCTTTAATACAAAAGCAGATAGAATGAAGAATTAGAAGAACAAAATAAGAAATTACAAAACATCAAATTGTCATTCATAGCCAATATCTTAACAGTAGTATCATTAAATATAAATGACAAGCCCTGCAATAAAATGACTCCTATCAACAGCATTGATGTCTTTATTTTAATTTTATTATTTTTATTGATATTACTATTGTAGTAGTAGTAGTAGTAGTAGTAGTAGTAGTAGTAGTAGTAGTAGTAGTAATAGTTTGGCTATGGGGTCACACCCAGTAGTACTTCGGGGTCACTCACTCCTTGCTCTGAGCTCAGGAATCACTCCTAGAGGGCTCGAGGGAGCATATGGGATGCCAAAGATTGAACGAGGGTCAGCTGAGTGCAAGTCAAACTCCCTACCAACTGTACTATAACTCCAGCCCTATTTTTATTTTTAAATCACCTTACTGAGGTACTTTACAATACTATTAATCACACTTTTCATACATCCACACTCTAACACCAGATCAGCCACTAGAGAGACGCTTCTTCCACCAGTATCTCATGGACCCATTCCACCAACCTCTTCCTCCAACCCATAAAAATTCAGTTTTATACTCAAAATCATCTTCAGTTCTGAGGCTGGAGTAATAGCACAGTGGGTAAGTATTCCATGAATAGGAGATGAGGGTAGGAGTGGAATTAAGTTGCATGTAGGGAATGGTGCTAAGAAATGTCTTTTTTAAGAATGAACAACGAAAAAGCTGTAGTCTTTGCTATATTTCACATTGATGTGATCTCAAATAGCTGTGAATTGCTTATCATATTAGGAAATCACACTTGTTCTCTTCCAAAGTTCCACATAAAATTTCCTGAAACAATTAAAAGCTCTATGACAAAGAGCCATTCCCCCCCCCCCCATAACACAATCAAGGTTTATTTGTTTCTTCCATTTCCTGCAATAAATTCATTCCTAATAAAAGTAGTCCTAGACGAAGAAATTTGAGTCTCTAAAATGAAAAGAGTTGAAAATTCAAAGAAAAAAATTTCTTAGTATTTTTTAAGTGAATCGGTCTGGCCATGTGTCTTCTTTCTCTTCAGAGATCATTCTCTCTCTCTATATATATATAGGGGACAGGGGACCATATGGGGCACCGGGATTCGAACCGATGACCTTTTGCATGAAAGGCAAATGCCTTACCTCCATGCTATCTCCCGGGCCCAGTATATATTTTATTTTTATAAAGACAAATAATCAATGGATTCTCTACATAATTCTAGGTGTCATGCTTTGTGCTTTATGTAAATTATCTTATACAATCTTAACTAAAATCCCATGAAGCAATTGCCTTATATCTAAAAAATTAGCATTTTATTTCACTGATACAGAATGCTTTATTGATTTTAGTTTATCTGAGAATAATGATCTATGTTTGGGATATTCTACCTCACTGTGAGGAAAAAAGATAATTTTATTTGATTATTTGATTATAATGTATTTGCTGCTCTGAGTTGATCAATGTTCAGCTTTTTTTTTTCCACTTATTTTTTTGGCATCAGGAAAAAAGTGTATGCCCCAAATTCCACTTGCTATCATTGACTTCTGACCCAGAAGTAAACTTTTTTGCAGACTTGATAGCATTGGTGTCAGTTAATGAGAGATCTGCTGGACTTTGGAAAGTGGCATACAAAAATTTAAAATTAAAACCTGGAACAGATTTTACCCAGAAACCTCTCCAAAAACTCCGCTAACATGCAGTTTCACATGTTCATCCTCACAACAGCCTTCCCTACCTCATGTTGAGATACTCTTCTTCCATCTATAGCAGAATGTTTTCCTCTCTTGAAGAACTGTTTCACTTGGTTGTAGGTTATAGGTAGTCTTGATAACATCTCCAGCAACTATATCTTTGAGAGGGTGTAAATGCCAGAGTCCAGAATCCAAGTAAAGTGTATTGAAAGAGGCAATGTCCAATATCATCTAGTTAATTCCCTTGGAAGATTCCTGTTCAAAGAAAATGGTGGCTCTTTTACCCTTCTTGGCAAGAGTCCCAGAACCTCCAACATGCTGGGGAGCACTAAAAGCATTGGGGTGAAATGGAAGTCTTATGTCTCAATCCCAAGGTGTTGGGAAGATATGAGTCTGAAAGCAAAAGTAGGCACAGGAAATAATCTACATATGGTTAAAGAGATAAAAACAGGTTCAGGAATTCTGCTCCTAGCACTAAGATGAGCAAGCAGATAGCTCAGTAGTGGGAAACTGAAACTGAAAGCTGTTTCTTCCTGAGCTCTGGGACTTTATTGGGAACCCAAAGACCACATCCTGGGGAGGAGAACAGGTAGGGTAAGGTAACAATCCAAAAGATGCATCAATCTAAAGGTGCTTTCACCCAACGAGTAACAAGTA
>PVKC010018196.1:0-14267 GCA_004027635.1 Crocidura indochinensis
TTTGAGATGGTATCTCATACATGTTTTGATTTGCATCTCCCTGACTATTAGTGATGTTGAGCTTTTCATTTGACCTTTGGCCATTTGCATTTCTTCTTTTACACAGTGTTCATTACTTCTCCCCATTTTTGATGGGGTTAGATGATTTTTTCTTGTATAGTTCTGTCATTACCTTGTATATTTTGAATATTAGTCCTTTTTCTGAAGAGTATTGGATGAATAATTTCTCCCACTCAGTGGGTTCCTTTTGTATTCTGGGCACTATCTCCTTTGAGATGCAGAAGCTTCTCAGCTTAAATAGTCCCATCTGTTTATCTCTTTTTCCACTTCTTTGAAGAATGCTGTTTGCTCCTTAAAGATGCCTTTAGTCTCAATGTCATGGAGCATTTTACCTATATGTTGTTCTATGTACCTTATAGTTTCAGATCAGATTTCAAGGTCTTTAATCCATTTAGATTTTATCTTCATACATTGTGTTAGCTGGGGGTCTGAGTTCATTTTTTTCAAGTGGCTAACCAGCTATGACATCATTACCACTTGTTGAATAGGCTTTCCTTGCTCCATTTAGGATTTCTTGCTCCTTTATCAAAAACCAGGTGGTTATATGTCTGAGGAATATTCTCTGAGTACTCAAGCCTATTCCACTGATCTAAGGGTCTGTCTTTATTCCAATACCATGCTGTTTTGATAAATATTGTTTTGTAATACAGATTAAAATTGCAGAAAGGAATGCCTCCCATATTTCTTTTCCAAAGGAGTGTTTTAGCTTTTTCTGCGTCTATTAATACGACCATGTAATTTTTATTTTTCTTGTTGTTGATGTTGAGTATTATGTTGATAGGTTTACGGATGTTAAACCATCCTTGCATTCCTGGGATGAAACCTACTTGATCATAGTGAATGATCTTCTTATTGAGGCATTGGATCCTGTTTGCCAGTATTTTGTTGACGATCTTTGCATCTGTGTTCATCAGCGATATTGGTCTGTAATTTCTTTTTTTGGCAGCATCTCTATCTGGTTTTGCTATAAAGGTGAAGTTGGCTATTTGGAAGTGTTCCTGTTTTTTCAATTTCATAAAAGAGCCTGGTCAGGGTTGGTAGTAGTTCCTCTTGAAATGTTTGAAAGAATTCATTTGAGAATCCATCAGGGCCTGGGCTTTTGGGGGGGGGCAAGTTTCTCATCACGGTTTTAATTTCCTCAATAGTGATGGGGTGTTTATATATGCTACATCTCCTTTATTTAACCGTGAAAGTTATATGAGTTCAGAAATTTATCTATTTCGTCTAGGATCTCATATTTAGTGTCATAGATTTTCTCAAAGTATTCTCTGAATACTCTTTGAATCTCTACAGTATCTGTAGTGATCTCCCCCTTTTAATTTCTAATACTGTATTTTCCAGCATATAAGATGACTTTGGAAACAATAAAAAGTCAACTGAAAATCGGGGTTTGTCTTATACACCGAGTATATTCCGAAGAATGTCTCAATATGCCGCTAAATGAAAATTGTCTGAATATTGCCACAAAATGAATTTTCCAACTTGATCCTGCACCAATCACTGCAAGACTGCTCAGACCGCCTCTCTAACTCAGCCAATCCAAGCAGGCTTTTTATGCATGCAATTAGACAATGTTCTGGCCCCAAATCTATACTGTAAAAAACCTGCTCGATTGGCCAGAGTCAGAGAGGAAGTTTATTACAGTTAAACCTTTGAACTTTTGCTTGTTGTGATTGGCTCACCATGGTACATAAAGTTGCAGCACAGGAATTTTCTGTCTGATACGGCGAAAATAGGCCTAACCCTATGTTTTATCTGCAAACTTAGGGGGTTGTCTTATACTCCTAGTCGTCTTATGCACCAGAAAATACAGTTCATGTTATCAAGTATCTGTCACTCGTTTTCATTTTTTTAAGAAATTTTTTTTCTTTATTTAAGCATCTTGATTACATACATGGTTGTGTTTAGGTTTCAATCATGTAAAGAACACCCCTTCCCCAGTGCAACATTCCCACCACCAATGTCCCAAGTCTCCCTCCCTCCGAACCCACCTCCACTTATACTCCAGACAGGCTTTCCGGTTCCTGCATTCATTCACATGATTAGGGTAGTTCTCTGTGTAGATATTTGTATAACTGCACTCACCACTCTTTGTGGTGAGCGTCATGAAGTGAGCTGGAAGTTCCAGCCCTCCTCTCATTGTCTCTGAGGATTGTTCTAAAAAAGACTTTTATTTTTCTCAAAAACCCATAGGTGAGTGATACTATTTTGCGTCTCTCTCTCTCTCCCTCTGACTTATTTCACTCAGCATAGTAGTGAGTGAATGAACCCAATGAGAGACCAGCAGATTATCTAATACAGTTACTGACAAATCTGAAAGAAGAAATCACTTTCTCTCGTTTTCTTTGTGAGTTTTGCCAATGGTCTATCAATCTTGTTTATCTTTTCAAAGAACCAACTTCTGCTTTTGTTGATCTTTTGGATTGTTTTTTAGGTTTCTGTTTCATTGATTTCTGCTCTCAGCTTTGCTATTTCCTTCTGTCTCCCTATTTTTGGTTCCTTTTGTTGATCATTTTCTAATTCTATAAGCTGCATCATTAAGCTATTCATGTATGCTCCTTCTTCCATCCTGATGTGTGTTTAAAAAGCTAAAATTTTTCCTCTCAGTACCACTTTGCTGTATCCCATAGGTTCTGATAGTTTGCATTTCCATTGTCGTTTGTATCCAGGAAAATTTTGATTTCCTTTTTTATTTCATCTCCTTCCCACTGGTTGTTCAGTAGTAGACTGTTTAATTTCCAGGTGTTACATTTTTTCTTGTGTGTCCTTTTGTAGTTCACATCTAACTTCAGAGCCTTGTGGTCAACAAAGGTAGCCTGCAAAATTTCTATCCTCTTGATTTTATGGGGGTATGTTTTATGTGCCAGCATATGGTCTATCCTGGAGAATGAGCCATGTACGTTGGAAAAGAATGTGTATCCAGGTTTCTGAGGATGGAGTGTCCTATATATATATACTAGGCCTCTTTCTTCATTTTCTCTTTTCAGGTCTAGTATATTTTTGTTGGGTTTCAATTTGGTTGATCTATCAAGTGTTGACAGGCCCGTGTTGAGGTCTCCCATAATTATTGTGTTATTATTGATATCACTTTTCAGATTTGTCAGCAATTTTATTAAATATTTTGCTGGACCCTCATTGGGTGCTTACATGTTTAGGAGAGAGATTTCTTCCTGCTGTATATACCCCTTGATTAGTACATAATGTCTATCTAGTTTGTTTGTTGATTTTGAGGCCACACCAGTGATGCTCAGGGGTTACTCCTGGCTATGCGCTCAGAAGTCGCTCCTGGCTTGGGGGACCATATGGGAAACCGGGGGATCGAACCACGGTCTTTCCTAGGCTAGCGCAGTAAAGGCAGGCACCTTACCTCTAGCGCCACTGCCCGGCCCCACCTTACAACTTTTCTGAGTATAAAGTTTGTGTCATCTGATAGTAGTATTGCCACCCCAGCTTTTTTAAGGTTGTTCTTTGCTTGGATGATTTTCCTCCAACCTTTGATTTTAAGTCTGTTTATTCTGACTATACAGGAGTGTTTCTTGTAGGCAGCAGAAGGTTGGGTTCGGTTTGTTGATCCATTTTGCCAGTATGTGCCTCTTAACAGATGCATTTAATCCATTGATGTTGAGAGACATATTTGTCATGGGATTTATTGCCATCTCTGTGTAGAAGTTTGGTGTGTATGTTGGTCTGTCTTGTCTTTAAAATAGATCTTTCAGTTTTTTTTTAAGACTAGATTTGAGTCTGTAAAGTTTTTGAGCTGTTTATCTGTGAAGCCATGTATACTTCCTTCAAACCTGAAAGTGAGTTTTGTTGGGTGCAGTATTCTTGGCGAAACATTTATTTCATTGAGTTTTGTCACTATATAGCACTACTACCTTTTGGCCTTGAGTGTTTCTGGTGACAGATCTGCTATAAATTTCAAGTATGCTCCCTTGAATCTAATTTCCCTTTTTGATCTTGCTGCTTGTAGTTTTCTATTTCTAACTGTGGCTTTCATTATTGTGACTAGGATGTGTCTTGGGGTGTTTTTCCTGGGGTCTCTTTTAAGTGGTACTCTTCGGCATGCAGGTTTTGGTCACATGTATTCTTTAGCTATGGTAGTTTCTCTGTGATGATGTTCTGGACTATTGAATCTTCTTGTAGATTTTCTTCTTAGGTCTGTGGGACTCCAATGATTCTGAGGTTTCTGTTGATTTTATCAAAGACTTCTATTTTCAACTGTTCATATTCTTTGAGTAATTTTTCCATTGTATGATCATTAGGTTTAAGGCTTTTTACCAATCTCTTCTGCTGGAGTTGCTATACATCACATCTTCCAGCGCACTAATTCTATCCTCAGTTGCTATTAACCTGTGGGAAGCTCATCCATTTTGTTCTTCAATTCATCTACTGAGTTTTTCAGACCGTTATTTGACCTGGTAATTCAGTTTGGAGTTTTCTGATTTATATGTTCATATTCTCTTGAATCTTAATAGTGTTCTGATCTAAACTTTCTTTGAATTCAGTGAGAATTCTCCATATATCTTCTCTAAACTCCATATCGAAAGACTACCTCGGTGGTTGGCTATGTTGGGTCATCAGAGTTTTCCATCTTCATTCTCTATGCGTGATATTGGTCTGCGTATTTCCCCATTGTCACACTTGTATTGTAGGTTTTTTTCCTAGTTGTGGTATTCATTGACTCCTCTGCTTCGACCCCTTAGGAGGTGGGCTTAAGGTGCCCAGCAGAGTCAGCTTTATCCACAGGTCCAGCCTGGAATGACTCACCTCAGCCAAGGCAAGATATCTGGGAATGAATGCCAGAGATCAAAGTTCCCAGGTTGAAGCAAACCAGGGGAAGCATCACAATGTCTACCGAGCTTTCATATATTTTTTACCATGTTTTCCAGCGTATAAGATGACCCTCTAAGTTTGCAGATAATACATAGGTTTAGGCCTATACTCGCTGTATCAGACAGAACATTCCTGTGCTTCAATTGTATGTACCACAGTAAGCCAGTCACTACAATCAAATGTTCAAAAGTTAGACCATAATAGACTTCCTCTCTGACTCTGGCCAATATGAACAGACTTTTTACAGTTATTATCTGCACATTCAACCAGTGTGTGCCTAATCACATGTATTCATCCATGTGTAAGACCAACAGTGTCCTTTTGCTCCCCAATCCTAGCTGTATGACCCCCTCTCAGATGGACTTCCATTTCAACCTGGTTCTCATCTGTGCAATAACAAACATGCATATGGAGAGCCGAGATTCTGTCCGTCTGTTATTTGGTTTCCTTCATTTGGGACCCAGAACCCTGTGTGGACTTTTTTCTCTAACTCAAGAATCATACTTTTCGGCAGGGCATTGCAAGGTGAAGCCTTCGCTGATCTCGTGGTTGGAAGGAGAAGCCCTGGGGATGCTGCCGAAGGATGTGGAGGAAGGTGGGTGTGGAAAGAGGCTACTCTGAGCACTCCAGAGCTGCGGTTTCGGCAATGTGAACAGAAGAGGAGAACCAGGAATGTTGGGGTTTCTCTGCAGTTGAGCGGTTACCCCTATGATCTCAGGGCCTTTGCCTGGTTCTGCTCTCAGTGCTCACTACTGGCAAGGCAACTGCCCCACGCTCCATCATTATTGTTCTAATTGCTGTCCAGGCTTTGAGATTATTTCTCATATAATGAATTTTTTCTCCATAAAAGTTCCAGATCACACTGTACTTTCATCGTTCTGTAACCTGGTGACCCCAGATTTTTGTGGAAGTACTTTTAGTAAAAGTAGTTGAGAACTGAGAATTTGATGCAAAAAGTTTATTTTTGACGAAGAGTGTTGGGCCACCCCAGCCTGGTCAGAGGCACAGAGGTCTGCCCCAAATTGTCCAATTTGGATCAGCTGCCTGAAAGGCCAATGCCCTCCCTTTATTACTGCTCTCGCCTCCTGCAAAATCTATTGATGATAAGCAAGACCCAGCAGGAAGCAACTGGGCAGGGTTGTGCTCTACCTTATTGCTCATTGCTGTATCTGTACTCCAACAGTTGATGCAATGGGCCTTTATGCTGCTCTTTGGGAAGGTTCCAAGAGGGAGAAGATGGGATCTCACTGTAATCAGGTATGGGCTCTATGAAGGACAGGGGAGGGGGATAAAAAGTGTAAAACCCCACATGTTCTGTGTGCACAAGTTATACCTGGAAGGACCTAGGAATTCATTGCTGTGACTCCTGGCACACCTATCAGAAACTCTGATATCTGCAGTTTAAGGGCACAATTATCTTTCTTTGTTGTCTAGGTTTTTTATGTGGAGCAAGATCATTTGGTCCTTAGGCCCTTCTCGGGATTCAGTTTTCTGCGTTACCCCTGGCAGGTCTAAGAACTTTTTGGATGCCAGGTTCCAGTATTGAGCTCCTGGTAATATGATCCTAGATGTTGGTGAGGAGGGAGATTTGAGCCCATGATTTTGCCACAATACATTATTCCTGCCTCCTCTGATAAAATTTAATTTATTTCTACTTGATGGCAAAACCTGAAAGAAAATTTTCCTGGCTCTGCCCTCTGAAATCATATCCTCTCGGCAGAGGGGGTGGGCATATAGGCTGTTGTGGATTCAGCCTGGGACAGCACTTTCCATGACTAGTCTTCTTGTTCCAGCAAAATGATCTTTTGTATTTGGCTGCTACTTCGATGCCAGGAAGGTCTCTGTGCCAAAGTTTACATATTCACTCAGGATTCTGCATGCATATCTGACAGTCTCTCCCTGGGATCCATAATTCTAGAAACCTGATGAAGAATTTTATGCTTTACTTCAGAGAACATCGCAAGGTCTATTTCTATACATGCACTTCCCTATGTGTTTGGTTTGGTTTTGGTTGCTTGGTACTTTCCATGTATCTGTTTGTCTTCTGTAGAAGTTTGAGCCATTTGTCTGTGCTCAAGGCTTTTCCTTGGAGGGTTCACTCCTGGGGAACATCAGTGGACACCTACTTGTACCTCTGATTGACCCCAGGTTTTCTCTCTGTGCCATCCATGCCATTATTACTCAGGCTCAGGACATGCAGCTCAGCTCTTTTGTCCTTCACTCGCCGAGTCAGGCTCCTTCCTGCAGGTACATTTCTCCTCAGTAAACAAGTTGCATTTCTAAGTTGCTCCTTGTCTGCAGTTTTGGGTTTGTAGTTCTAATTGGAAAAAAGGAGCAAAGGGTCTTTCTGAAAGCCATAGTTTCTGGCAATCAGATGTTTTACATCCACTGAAACAGAGTTGCTTGGAGTGAACTGTGAGTGTTCATAACACCAAGCACATGTTTGATTCACTCACTACCCCCTCAATTAAAACTCATACTGCTTGTATCCTGGTAAGATGCTCTCTGGAATAAATAAGAATTAGTGTCTATTTAGCATATTCAGCCACAATTAAAGTTGCTGTTTCAGATCCCTCTGCCTCGGTAGTCAGGCATTTAACCCACGTGTGTACAGTAAATCTAGTTCAGGGCTGGGCCATGTGTGATGTCTGCAAAACAATAGTTGCATGTCCATTCTAGAATACAGTGTGCATATTAAGATGGCAGAACTGGCTTTCTATCATAATATCTGGTGACCTTTCATTCTGGGTACCCATTGAGAGAGGAATTTGAAGGGTGGGTGCTCCTGAGAGCAGAAGGGCAAGTTGCTGAGTCACTTAGGACACTGGCGTCCTTGTTCTCTCCCCGCGCCCTGGCACTTACCCTTTCTGTATGTGCTTAGGACATGGTCACCTTCCCTGCGGTAGCTGTGAACTTCTCCCCGGATGAATGGCTGTGCCTGGATGCCTCTCAGCGGAAGCTCTACAGAGACGTGATGTTGGAGACTTATGGGCACCTGCGGGCAGTAGGTGAGAGCTGCCCTGGGGTCTCTGATATGGGATTACAGGGAGGTGCCAGGATCAGGCCGGAATCTGGTTCCAACAGGGGATGTTATTCTGCATACCCCAAGTCAAGGTGCCTCCCTATTTTTCAACCTTCCAGCTCCTGATTTTATTTTTCAGATATGTCGAACTTTCTATTTTAAATGTCTTCAGTGACCAGAGAAATCATGCATTTGTCAGGGTTTGCCATACCTGTGCCACTCTGGGTTGCATCCCTGCGTCTAAAAATGTTCTCCTAAATCTTCCAGATGTCCTCCACGAGCACAGAGCCATTATTCGTCCCTGATCACTTTGGGTTTGCCCAAAAGCACATGAGTCTTGGGATCTTAGCCTCATCTGGGTGTGCTCAAAATTATTCTGGACTATAATCAGTCCAGTTAGGTTTTGGAGATCATCTTGGGTATCAGTGATGATTCTTGACTTGCCCTTCTTTATTGTTGCATGTTCATATCTCTACTACTGTTTCAATCATAATGATATGACAGCATTGAAAAGTCACTTAATTTTTTCCATGATTTCAAAGTTCCATGTAAAAGCACATCCTGAGGTTCTGCCAGTGCTTCCTGGGACATTACATTGGGCAGTGTTGATATCCCTGCATACAGATTTCCCTGATGTCCCTGCATACAGAGCACTTTCCAATCCTTTACATCCTCTCCCTGCCAGGGACAGTTTTACTTGAAACTTACTGGTTAGAAATTTGTCCTAAACAAATCCAAACAAGGATGGGGACAACTACAGCTACATAATACATAATAAGGATATTGTGTCTAAAGAAGAAACAAAGAAATATACGTTCTTTTTTTTGTTTGTTTTGTTTTAAATTATCTTTATTTAAACATCATGATTACAATATAATTGTAGTTGTATAGTTACAGTCATGTAAAGAACAGCCCCCCTTCACTAGTGCAACATTCCCACCACCAATTTCCTAGATCTCCCTCCTCCCCACTCCACCCACACCTGTACACGAGACAGGCTTTCTACTTCCCTCATTTATTCTTATTGTTATGATAGTTTTCTGTGTAGTTATTCCTCTAACTGCATTCATGTCATGAGCTGCACCTACCAGCCCTCATTTCTCTTGTCTCTGAGATACTGTCAAAAATGTGTTTCATTTTTCTTAGAACTCATAGATGAGTGAAAGCATTCTGCATCTTTCCCTCTCTCTCTCTGACATACTTAGCATAATAGATTCCATATACATTCATGTGTAGGAAAATTTCATGACTTCATCTCTCCTGATATCTGCATAGTATTCTATTGTGTATATGCACCACAGTTTCTTTAGCCACTCATCTGTTGAAGGGCATCTTGGCTGTTTCCAGAGTCTGGAAGGAAGGGGTTTTTGTATTGTATTTTTATGTTCCTCGGTTATATTCCTAGGAGTGGTATAGCTGGATCATATGGAAGCTCAATTTCCAGTTTGTGGAGGAATCTGCATATTGCTTTCCATAAAGCTTGGAAAAGACGCCATTCCCACCAGCAAGTGGAAAAGAGTTCTCGCCACATCCCCTCCAGCAGTGCTTGTTTTCTTTATTTGTGATGTGTGCCTACCTCAGTGGTGTGAGGTGATACCTCATAGTAGTTTTGATTTGCATCTCCCTGACGATCAGTGATGTTGAGCATCTTTTCATTTGCCTTTTGTCCATTTGCATTTCTTCTTTTACAAAGTGTATGTTCGTTTTTTCTCCCCATTTTTTGATGGAGTTAGATGGTTTTTTTTCTTGTATAGTTCTGTCAGTACCTTGTATATTTTGGATATTAGTCCTTTATCTGATGAGTATTGGATGAATAATTTCTCCCACTCAGTGGGTGGCTTTGGTATTCTGGCAATATCTCCTTTGAGATGCAGAAGCTTCTCAGTTTAATATAGTCCCATCTGTTTATCACTTCTTCCACTTGTTTTGAGAGTGCTGTTTCTTCCTTAAAGATGCCTTTAGTCTCAATGTCATGGAGTGTTTTAACTACATGTTGTTCTATGTACCTTATAGTTTCAGGTCTGATAGCAAGGTCTATAATCCATTTGGATTTTACCTTCGTACATGGTGTTAGCTGGGGATCTTTGTTCACTTTTTAGCAAGTGGGTATCCAGTTTTGCCAACACCACTTGTTGAAGATGTTTTTCCCTGTGCCTCTTAGGATTCCTTGCTCCTTTGTCAAAAATTAGGTGACTGCATCTCTGGGGAACATTCTCTGTGTACTCAAGCCTATTCCACTGATCTTAGTGTCTGTCTTTATTTCAATACCATGCTGTTTTAACAACTTTTGCTTTGTAATACAGTTTAATGTTGGGGAAAGTAATGCCTCCCATTTTCCTTTTCCCTAGGAGTGCTTTAGCTATTCGAGTGTGCTTATTGTTGCAAATGAATTTCAAATGTATTTGATCCACTTCTTTGAAGAATGCCATGGGTATCTTTAGAGGGATCACATTAAATCTGTATAATGCTTTGGGGAGTATTGCCACTTTAATGATGTTAAGTCTGCCAATCCATGAGCAGGGTATGTGTTTTAATTTCCGTGTGTCCGGTCTTATTTCTTGTATTAGGGCTTTATAGTTTTCTTTGTATCAAAGTCCTTTATGTCCTTGGTCAAGTTGAGTCCAAGATATTTGAGTTTGTGTGGCACTAATGTGAATGGGATTGCCTTCTTAATGTCCTTCTCTTCCCTATCATTATTGATGTATAAAAAAGCCATTGATTTCTGTGTGTTGATTTCGTAGCCTGCCAACTTGCTATATGAATCTATTGTTTCTAGAAGCTTTTTGCTAGTGTCTTTAGGATTTTCTTAGTATAGTAGTATGTCTTCTGCAAACAGTGAGAGCTTGACTTCTTCCTTTTCTTTTTTCTTTTTTTTTTTTTTTTTTTGGTGGCCACACCCGGTGATGCTCAGGGTTACTCCTGGCTATTCGCTCAGAAGTCATACCTGGCTTTAGGGACCATATGGGACGCTGGGGGATTAAACCGCAGTCCGTCCTAGGCTATTGCTGGCAAGACAGACATGTTACCTCTACTGCCACCACACTGGCACCTGACTTCTTCCTTTTCTATCTGGATTCACTTAATATTTTGTTCTTACCTAATTGCTATAGCAAGTACTTCCAGTACCTTGTAGAAGAGGAGTGATCAGAGTGGACAGCTTTGTTTTGTACCTGAATTTAGAGGGAAGGCTTTCAGTTTTTCTCTATAGAGGATATTTGCCATTGACTTGTGGTAGATGGCCTTAACTATATGGAGAAAGGTTCCTTTCATTCCCATCTTGCTGAGAGTTTTGATCAAGAATGGATGTTGGACCTTTTCAAATGCTTCTCTGTGTCTATTCATATTTTTATTCTTTATTTGTCTTGTTGATGTGTTCTATTATGTTGATAGATTTATAACATTAAACCATCCCTGCATTCTTGAGATGAAACCTACTTGATCATAGTGAATGATCTTCTTGATGATACATTGGATCCCATTTGCTAGGATTTTGTTGAAGATCTTTGCATCTGCATTTATCAGGGATATTTATCTATACTTTTCATTTTTGGCAGCATCTGTGGTTTTGGTATCAAGGTGATGTTGGCTTCATAAAAGCTGTTTGAAAGTATTTGCAGTTTTTCAATTAGTAGTTCCTCTTGAAAGATTTCAAATAATTCATTAGTAAATCCATCTGGGCCTGGGCTTTTCTTTTTAGGTAGACTTTTACAGTTCAATTACAATTACAGTTCCAATTTCCTCAATTCTGATGAGGGTGTTTAGATATGCTACATTCTTCTTAACCGTGGAAGGTTATAAGTGTCCAAGAATTTATCCATTTCTTCCAGGATCTCATGTTTTGTAGCATAAAGTTTCTCAAAGTAGTCTCAGATTACCCTTTGGATCTCTGCAATATCTGTCGTGCACTCCCCCTTTTCATTTCAAATAAGGGTTATCAGGTTTCTATCTCTTTGTGAGTTTAGCCAATGGTCTATCAATCTTGTTTATTTTATCGAAAAACCAACTTCTGCTTTTCTTGATCTTTCAGATTGTTTTTACAGTTTCAACTTCATTGATTTCTGCTCTCAGATTTGTTATTTCCTTCTGTCTCCCTATTTTTGTTTCCTTTTGTTGGTCATTTTCTAATTTTATGAGTTGTGTCATTAAGTTATTCATGTTTCTTGTAGGCAGCAGAAAGTTGGGTTCACCTTTTTGACCCATTTTTCCACTCTAAGTTTTTTAATTGGGGCATTTAGTCCATTGACATTGGGGGAGATGATTGCTATAGGATTTAATGTCATCTCTGTGAATAAGCTTGCTGTGTTTGTTGGTCTCCTTGTCTTAAAGTAGACCTTTCAGTTTTCCTTTAAGGCTGGTTTTGCATCTGTGAAGTTTTTGTGCTGTTGCTTATCCATGAAGCTACATATCCTTCCTTTAAACCTGTATGTGGTGCAGTATTCTCGGTGAGGCATCCATTTCATTCAGTCTTATCACAATATCCCACCTCTGTCTTCTGGTCTTGAAAGTTTCTTGTGACATGTCTGCTGTAAGTCTTAAGGTTACTCCGTTGAATGTAATTTCACTGTTTGATCTTGCTGCTTTCAGTGTTCTATCTCTATCTGTGGGATTTGGCACTGTAACTAGAATGGGTCTTAGGGTGTTTTTCTTCGGGTCTCTTTTAGCTGGTTTTTCGGTCATGCAGGATTTGATTCCATGCATTCTTTTACTCTGGGGGTATCTCTGTGATGATGTCTTTGATGGCTGATTCTTCCTTGGGAATATCCTATATGGGACTCCAATGATTCTTATGTGTTTCCATTGAGTTTATCAAAGATTTCTATTTTCATCTGTTCACATTCCTTGAGACTTTTTCCATGTGTGATCGTTTGTCTTAAGGGTCTTTTCCAGTTTCTTCTGCTATATCGTGTTGTTCTGCATCTCATCTTCCATCACGTTCATTCGATCCTCAGCTGCTGTTACCCTGCTGGAGAGGCCATCCACTAAGTTTTTCAATTGAGCTACTGTGTTTTTCAGATCTGTTATTTCAGTTTGGGGTTTTCTGATTTCTGTCTTTGTGATCTGTTCGGATCAATCTATGCTTTCTTGAGTTCTACGAACATCCTCCATATTTCTATTCTAAACCCCTTATCTGAGAGATTAATTAGATGGTTGGAACTTTTTGGGTCATTGGGGCTATCATCTTCATTTTCTGCGCATGGTGTTTTCCTGTGTGGTGTTCCAATTATCATGTTTATTGTGTGATTTTATCTGCGTGTTGTGGTGGGTTTCATTGGTTAGAAAGAGTGCAGGGCCATGAAGTGCAGCGGTCGTGTTCTTCTGCGGCCTCTAGGTGAGAGTTTTTTTGGGATCCCTTCCTAGTCCTCGAGGAGAGCTTAAGGGAATCAGAAAAGAGACATAAGCAAAGTCAACAGGTCCCTTCAAGTTCTCAGAGTCATCAAGGGCACCACCGAGAAGATTCTCCACAAAGATATCATCTCTTTGCCTGCCGACCCCCACAGCCAGTCTTCACTCACTCATTCTTTCTTGTCCTCTTTGCCTGTGCTGCTCCAAGAGACAGTTTTTTGGGGGTGCCGTTCCTAGCCCTCTGAGGAGAGCTTGAGGGAATCAGAAAAGAGATCACTATTATAGTTTCTTTTTTTAAGACTGCTTTTAATTATTTATTTATTGGTTTTGGGGCTACACCCAGCGGTGCTCAGCGGTTACTCCTGGCTGTCTGCTCAGAAATAGATCCTGGTACACGGGGGACCATATGGGACACCGGGATTTGAACCAACCACCTTTGGTCCTGGATCGGCTGCTTGCAAGGCAAACGCCGCTGTGCTATCTCTCTGGGCCCACTACTATATTTTCGATCCTAAAAGGACTACAACATTTACAAGTTACCTAATTTCTTTTTATGATTTCAAAATATCACCTGATAGCAGATCCTAAGTTACTCTCAGTACTTCCTGAGACATTATGTTGGGCAGAGTTGATATCCCTCCATACAGAGATTCCTGATGTCTCTGCCTACAGAGCATATTTCCTAATTCTTTGCATCCTCTCCCTGGTCAGGGACAGTTTGACTTGAAACTTATCTAGTAGAATTTCCTACTAAGAAATCCAAATAAAGAATGGGGTAACTAAATCTCCATAGGGAAATACCCAGTAAGAATTATACATATTAATGGGTCAGAGAGATAGCATGGAGGTAGTGCATTGGCATTTCATGCAGAAGGATGGCGGTTCGAATCCTGTCATCCTATATGGTCCCCAAAGACCACTCCCAGTGTTACTCAAAAACAAACCAAAAAATAATTGTACCTTTTAAGGATATATCTAGAGAATATACAAAGGAGATATACATACTCTT
>PVKC010018197.1:0-19781 GCA_004027635.1 Crocidura indochinensis
ACTCCTCTATTATTAGTAGCATTTTCCTACAAATGACTGGTTCTCCTGCTCTTCTCTGTAGTCTCTCTGGATATTATTGCCACACTATCTCACTTTCCCTTGTATCCTTCAAATGAGTGAGATTCTTCTATGTTTATTCAGCTTCCTCTGCCTTGTTTTACTCAGCATAATACTTTCATATTCTTCCATGAATATCAAATTTCATGACGTCATTTTTTTCATAATAGACTCATGGTATTCTATTGTGTATATGTACCAAAACATTTCCTTGTCCATTCTTCTTATTTCGGGCAATTGGGTTGTTCCAGATTGTGGCTGTTGTAAATAGTGGTTACCAAGCATGATCAGTGAGCACACAGCCAGAGAGTAAACATGAGCACTGCCTGGTGGGGAATGTCAATAGTATCTAAAAATATTAAAAAGGAAAATAACATCATGTCTCAGAAATATACTAGAGCGGGACGTATTAAAACATTTTGTTTAGGGGCCACATATGGCAATGTTCCTGAGTTCCTCCTAGCTCTGCATAGGAATTATTTCTGGCTTCCTCAGGCATCCTATGCATTGCCTGGGAAAGAAGTCTGGCTGGTGGCCTGCAATGCCTTAGAGCAGTGGTCGGCAACCTGCGACTCGCAAGCCACATGTGGCTCTTTACACTTTTAATTTGGCTCTTCTGTGTGCTGGGTGGCCACTCCAGGAGTCAGAACTCTGCTCCTAGCCTCTGTCAGTGCGCGTCCTGTGTGCTGCCCCAGCGGCCACCTCCAGGACTGTAAGATAATACCCAGTATCAATCCTAAACAAAGGTGTTCCCCCAACATCATCCTTTCTTAAAACTCTTCCTTTGGGGCCAGGCGATGGCGCTGGAGGTAAAGTGCATGCGCTAACCTAGGACGGACCGCTGTTCGATCCCCCGGTTCCCCATATGGTCCCCGTGCCTGCCAGGAGCGACTTCTGAGCGAATAGCCAGGAGTAACCCCTGAGCATCACCAGGTGTGGCCCAAAAACAAAAACAAAAACAAAAACAAAAAACAAAACAAAAAACCAAAAACTCTTCCTTTGATATGTAAAAGTCCACTGAATATGTACTTTTGTCTCTCTCTCTTGACCTGAAGCCTCCTGGTATTGGGAATTGGGTTTTTTTGTTTGTTTGTTTTTGGGTCACACCAGGCAGTGCTCAGGGGTTACTCCTGGCTCCATGCTCAGAAATTGCTCCTGGCAGGCACGGGGGACCATATGAGGCACTGGGATTCGAACTGATGACTTTTTGCATGAAAGGCAAACACCTTACCTCCATGCTATCTTCCGGGCCCTGGGAATTGGTTTTAATAAAGAAAGAGATATTCTAGCTTTTGGGGCTCGAAAAAGAGGGTACAAGGTAAAAGGCCCTGGACTCCACTAACATCCTTTCCTGGCTAGCTTCATTTATTATTTCTTTCCTGCTACCCTGCTTCTTCTGACCAGGTTGGACGGGGTTTAGAAATACAGTGCCTGGAGTGATCTTAAAACACATTTTTTTTTTTGCACAAGAGTGTGCATCTTCCATGAAGAGATTCTCAACCCAGAGTTTTCTTTTCCGTGGATTCTCATGTTCAGAGTACTCATGATTAAAGTTGTGAGCTAATGCCCTTACTGTTTTTCATATTGATTATATGATATTGCTGTTTTTCATATTGATTATAACTTTCTGCATAATATAAGTGGCAATCAGAAATTTTTTGCAAGAGTGGAAACATTTCAATATCTCCTTCTCAGACACAGTTATCCCAGAATCAGATTCTTTTTTGAACACATCCAGCTTATGTCTCACTGTTAAAAACTACTTGTGAAACTCCCCTGCAGAGAAATATTAAATTCATAGAGAAAATGAACAATGTCTGTCAAATACACAAGCTTAGCTACCCATTCCTTGTCCAACTGGGGTTGTACAAAGTCAGAGTTCTGCTCTCACAGGAACTGCACTATTTCTTCCCTCTTGTTAACAAGGCAAGAGAGCACCCTTCCCCTGAACAGCCACTTCACTTCTACATGGAGAAGATGCTAGTAGTGGGCATCCATACTCTCACCCAGGGTGGTGAATAACCTGGATTTGATCACAATTGTGAATTTCACAAATTATCTTTACTGTGTCATCTGTTCACAGAGTTCAGGTCAGCAGAAAGTTTTGAAAAACTTCTGTTTTTCGTGACTATACAAAAACACTGAGCCAGTCACAGTGCATCATCTGTACATACATCAGATTATTATTCTGATTGAAATGAGTCAGAAGGACATGTGTAGTCACAGAATAATCATTTGTGGCATATAAGAATAATAAATGGCAATATGGTAATAATATCTAGAGAAAATAGGGATGAGGGACAAGAGGACTAGTCCATGATAGGAAACTTGCCATTAAAAAGTGGTGAGTTCAGTTGGAATAGAGAAAGGTACATTATGACAGTGTTAATTAGAACATATCACTCTAGATAAGAACTGGATGATGAAAATGGATAAGTGACATACATGGTACCCTTTAATTAACAATATTGCAAACCATGGTGTCATAAAGGAAATTTTGCAAACCTCAGTGTCATAAAGGAAAAGAGAGATGGAGAGAGAAAAGCAAAATGCCTGCCCCTGACATAGGCAGAGGAGGGTGAAGGGGAAGGAAATAATGGACATTGGTGGTTGGAAAAGTGCACTGGTGAAGGGTGATGTACATTCTATGACTGAAATTCAAGTATAAATAATTTTGTAACAAATGTGCTTAAAAATTATTTTTTAAATGTTTCAGACACTCTATCATAATTCCTTTTGATATATCATTTGCCTTTAACAAAGTGCCATTTTTGGTTTCGTGTGTATTTTAGTTTGGTTTCTTGCAGCACATACTAATGTGTCAATAGTTTGTTTCCTTTCAGTGAAATCTCTACTTTTCTCTGGAATACTATCCTTGCTTTTAAAGATTGTTAAAAGGTTTTTCTCTTTTACCTGTTCATCTCCATATTGTAGTGTTTCAAATTTTCAGCACATTTTGGTTATCAAGAGGAAATATTTTGAAATGTGTCGCTTACTTATTATCAGAAATCAAAACATTTTTCATCCAGAAGGGTGTTCACTATCCAGAATTAACAATCAGTGGATTCAAAAACTGTATTTCATGGTGGATGTTACTTCACATATAAATCAGCTTAATCATAAACTACAGGAGAAAGGAAACACAATTTTTTCGATGTTAGAAGAAGTTATTTCGTCTGAAAATAAATTATCTTTTTTTTTTTTTTTTGGTTTTTGGGCCACACCCGGTGATGCTCAGGGGTCACTCCTGGCTATTCGCTCAGAAGTCGCTCCTGGCAGACACGGGGGACCATATGGGGAACCGGGGGATAGAACCGCAGTCCATCCAAGGTTAACGCAGGCAAGGCAGGCACCTTACCTCCAGCGCCACCGCCCGGCCCCTAAATTATCTTTTTTGATCAAGATTTTGACAGAGAACTTTGATTCACCTTTCAAGACTGTTAAAACATTGCCAAGAAAATAATTCTGATATTGACATTACCTATTTTATTTTTATTTTATTTTATTTTATATTTATTTATTTTGGTTTTTGGGTCACACCCGGCAGTGATCAGGGGTTACTCCTGGCTCCATGCTCAGAAATTGCTCCTGGCAGGCACGGGGGACCATATGGGGTACCGGGATTCGAACCGATGACCTTTTGCATGAAAGGCAAACGCCTTACCTCCATGCTATCTCCCGGATCCCGACATTATCTATTTTAAAACAGCACTTTTAAATATGAGGGAAGCTTTTCTCAAGAGGTTTTAGGATTTCAGAAACAGCTAAGCAACATTGGCCTTTGCTAAAAAGCCTCTGGATGCCACTATAACGGAATTAAATTTTTCTCCCTTTAATATCGACACTGGCAACTTTGAAATGCAATTGCTGGGTTTAATAAACAAAGAACTGTGAAGCTCAAAATTTGAATGTCTTAGGGGCCCGGGAGATAGCATGGAGGTAAGGCGTTTGCCTTTCATGCAAAAGGTCATCGGTTCGAATCCCGGTGCCCCATATGGTCCCCTGTGCCTTCGAGGAGCAATTTCTGAGCATGGAGCCAGGAGTAACCCCTGAGCACTGCCGGGTATGACCGAAAAACCAAAAAAAAAATTTTTTTTTGAATGTCTTTGTGCTAATTTAGAAATATTGAAGAAACACAAATGTGAATTTAGTTCACAGCATAAGTGGTCTGCTTTGAAAGATCTGGAGAAGGAAGATATGTTGATTTTCAACACCTGGAATAGTATTCCTGACTCATATAATCAACTGAAAAAGCTAGTGTTTGCTGTTCTTTCCTTGTTGGGGTCTACATATTTATGTGAACAATCATTTTTAAGCATGAATCTTATCAAGAGTAAATTGAGAAATTGTCTCATTGATGAGAACCTGGAATCGTGCCTAAAATTAAACACTACAACAAACAAACCTGACTTATTCAAACTATCCAAGGAAATGCAAGGCCAATATTCACATTAGTGTTTGTGACTTTGTCAGTCATTGTCAGGATGTAATTTTCTCTACATTGTAAGGCAAATTTTGTGGAATTTAGCATTATCGATAAATAATATCGTTCTAAATTTTTTGTTTTATTAGTTGTGTTATTTGTATCCTCCCGACCTATGTGGATACTTGCATGCAGAATATTCTCAATAAAAACTTATTGAAACTAAAAACAGTGTACGATCTTATGTATTTTCGGTTTTAATAATGTGGCTCTTGGAGCCGGAGAGATAGCATGGAGATAAGGCATTTGCCTCTCATGCAGAAGGTCGGTGGTTTGAATCTCGACATCTCACATGATCCCCTGAGCCTGCCAGAAGCGATTTCTGAGCGTAGAGCCAGAAGTAACCTCTGAGCGTTGCCAAAAAAAAATGTGGGTCTCAAAATAAATTTCAGTTGTGGTTTTGGTGAGATTTGGCTCAGTTGAAAAAAAAAGGTTGCTGACCACTGCCTTAGAGTGAGAGATGGTAAATGGCATTTTCCTTCAGTTCCCGGGGCATGCTGGGATATGTAGTGCCACGGGGCATGCTGGGATATTTAGTACAATGTAGTGCCCAGGGATATGCTGGGATATGTGGTAATGTGCGGTGCCCATGGGCATGCTGGGATATGTAGTACTGCATAGTGCACCGGGGTATGCTGGGATATGTAGCAAAATGTAGTGCCCCGGTGCATGCTGGGATATGTAGCATTGTTGGGATATGTAGCAAAGTGTATTGCCCCGGGGACATGATGGGGTATGTAGTGCCCCAGGGCACGATGGGATATGTGGTGCCCCGGGGCATCCATGAGCATTGGCTCCACACTGAGTTCTCCCCAAGCCCCTCAGGTGGGTGTTTTATGTCTCTTTGGAACCGACACTTCAGTTTCTGCACAGGAAGAGGTTGACATGACCTGATACGGGTCATGTACGGGGCGGGGGAACTTGTCCTCCAAGGTCCTGCAGAAAGTGGCTGGTAAATAGCAGGAGTCTGTCCCTTTAAGACTCCGGCGCGTAGTCTGTGACGTCACGAACTCCGCCCTGTTTTCCCTCTGCGGCCAGCCCTGGGACGGAAGCGCCCCTTCGCCGCCGCCGTCGCTGCCCGGACCCACAGGTGCTGGGGGTCTCCGCGGGCGCAGGGGCCTCTGGAGGGACGACTTTCTCTCCGCCGTCCGTCGAGGGGCCCGTCTGAGCGCCCCGGAGCTGCGCGTCTCCGCCAGGTGAGCGGCGGGGAGCCCCGGGGAGGCTGCAGGCCTGAACCTCTCACCGGGAATATTGGGGTTTTTCTGCAACTAATGTCGGGGGCTGGCTCTGCGCTCAGTGCTCACTCCCGCGGTCAGGATCCCGTGCAAGGAGAGTGCCCCAGCTCCACTCCTAGTCCTGTTGCTGCGGCCCTGGCCCTGGCTTTGCGACCACTGATCGATCGTTTCTCCAGAGAATGCTTATTCTTCTTCTGTAAGTTGCAGAGCACCTCCTGCTCGCCATCCCGCTGGCCCCAGACTTTTGGGGTGAGTACTTCCGGAAAGAAAATTTTGCGATAAGGGTGAATGTTATGCAAAACAGTATTTGGGGGGGAGTTTTGGCCTCAGAGGTCCATCCCCATGGGTACCACTTGGTTCAGCTGTCTGCAGGGCAAACGCCCTCCCCCTGTTTTACTGCCCCCTCCCCTAAAGATCTATTGCTTGTAAAAAGTAGTCTAAAAAGTAGGTTTTAGTCCAGAAGCTCCAAGTGCAGACATAGGTCACATCACATCACACTGCTTAGTAAGCAGAGTGGATATTGGGATAATTTAGCTGAAAAAAAAAAAGAAAACTCGCCGTTTAGGCACTTCCCACATGTTCCCTCACGAAGAAGCAGTTGCTGGATGCCTGATCAGGGTTAGGATCCAGCAAGACCCAGCAGGACACAGCTCGGCAGCGAGGGACTGTGCTCATCTTTGTTGCTCATGGCTGTGATTTCTCTCCAGGACTTGCTGCAATGGGCCTCACTGCTACTGTTCAGGAAAAGATGGGGTCTCAGCATCTGACATCTTGTTTCCAGGTAAGGGGGGCAGTGTTGGCTCTGAGAGGACAAGGTAGGGGGACAGGAGTGCGAAATCCTCAGAGCCTGTGGGGCACAGAGATGTTTTAAGAAGGAATCTGAGGCCAGAGTGTACCTCTTGGCACTCCGGTCAGGGGACTGGTCTCTGTAGTTTGAGGTTACTTTTGTCCTTGTTTGTTGTCTGGTATTTGGTGGGGGCCTTGCCAGGCGGTGCACAGGCCTTTCTAAGGACTCAGTGTTCTTGTGCCACCCCAGCAGGTGGATACCAGATTGGTTTCAGGGTCTCTCTCCTGGTAATAAGGATGTGGATTTTGGTGAGAAAGGAGACCTTGAATCTAGGACTTCTGCCATGAAGCATCATTCCTGCCTCACCTGGGGAAAAGCTCTTTGATTTATACCTGGTTGATGGCACCACAAACAAAAGGGGATTTTCCTGGTTCTGCACTCTGGAATCATACCATTTGGGACTGGAAGACCATATGGGGTATCAGTAATTCAGCCTGTGGCAGCCCCGTCCTAGGCAAGGTCACCAGTTGTCTTCTTTTTCTTTTTTTTTTTTGTTTCTATTGTTTTTTTGTTTTTGTTTTTTCGGGCCACACACTTGATGCTCAGGGGTTACTCCTGGCTAAGCGCTCAGAAATTGCCCCTGGCTTGGGGAGACCATATGGGATGCCAAGGGATGGAACCGCGGTTGCCATCTTTCCTTGGCTAGCGCTTGCAAAGCAGACACCTTACCTCTAGTGCCACCTCGCCAGCCCCACCAGTTGTCTTCTTGATCAAGCACAAAGTTTGCTGTTGCTTCCACATGCCAGGCCAGGCCAGGGCTGGGTGAACCTGTATCCTGAGCCCCTATTTTGTATACTCAGGACACAGTGACCTTCCCTGATGTGACTGTGAGTTTCTCCCTTGAGGAGTGGACATGCCTGGACTCCTCTCAGAGGAAGCTCTACAGAGACGTGATGCTAGAGACCTACCAGCACCTACAGGCAGTAGGTGAGAGCTGCCCTAGAACCGTTGTTGTGGGCTACATCCTGGGGTAACTGTGAGGTGCCTGGATCACTCAGGGAACTGGGTTCAGAGGGGATGTGATTCTGCTGAGCCCCAAGATCGAGCTTTTCCCCATGGATCTTACCCCAAGACTCTGACTTTATTTTTTAGAAAAGTCCAACATTATAATTTTAAATGTCATTACAGTGACCAGAGATCACACATTATGTTGGGTATTTGCCACATCTGGGCCAAACTAGTTTTTTTTTTTTGGGGGGGGGGGTCACACCCGGCAGTGCTCAGGGGTTACTCCTGGCTCCATGCTCAGAAATCGCTCCTGGCAGGCACAGGGGACCATATGGGACACCAGGATTCGAACCGATGACCTTTTGCATGAAAGGTAAACGCCTTACCTCCATGCTATCTCCTGGGCCCCAAACTAGTTTTTATCCCCAGCTCTGCATATGCTCACCTTAGCCTGCCATGTGTCCTCCCTGAGCATAGAGCTAGGAGTCAGGCCTGATCACTGCAAGGTATGACCAAAAAAGGTGTATTTTAGCCACACCTGGGTGTGCTCGGGACTTATTCTGGACTTTGAGTTCAGGGATCACACCTGATGGATTTCAGGGATCATCTGGGATGTTAGTGGTTATTAATGAGTTGGCCTTCTTTATGGTCATGCACTCCTCCCTTCAGTACTATTGTGTGTTTTTTTTGTTTGTTTTGTTTTGGGTTTTTGGGTCACACCCGGCAGCGCTCAGGGGTTACTCCTGGTTCTTCACTCAGAAATTGCTCTTGGCAGGCTTGGGGGACCTTATGGGATGCCAGGATTCGAACCATCATCCTTCTGCATGCAAGGCAAACACCCTACCTTCATGCTATCTCTTCAGCCTCTGTACTATTGTTTTAATCCTCATGAGACTGGCTATAAAATTGCATTACTTTGAAAGGGCCAAAGATAGTAGATTCTTACATTTCCCTAGTGCTTCATGGGACATTATGTTGTGAGGGATCAAATCTGATATTCCTTCATGCAGAGTATGTTCCCCCTTTCATTGCTTCTGGTCCCGGGCCCGAGACAGATGCCATTTTTATTTATTTTTGTATTTAGACTATCTAGGCTGTCCAAGGGCTTATGCCCAGGTCTGCACCCAGGAATCAATTCTGGTGGGGTGTAATGGATCTTATATGATCATTGTCAACCCAAATCATGTCACGTTCTATCCCTTCAGCCTTTGGTTTTTTTTTTGGGGTTTTTTTGTGGTTTTTTTTTTTTTTTTTTTTTTTTTTTTTTTTTTTTTTTTTTTTTTGGTTTTTGGGTCTCACCTAGTGTCATGCAGGCTCTGTGCTCAGAAATCGCTCCTGGCAGACTTAGGGGACCATATGGGATACTGGGATTTAAATCACCATCCATCCTGGTTTGACTGCGTGCAAGGCAAACACCTTACCACTATGCTATCTCTCCGGCCCCCAGCCTTTATTTTTTTAAGACACCATTGGGTTTTGGTGGTGCTTGGATTTACTCCTGGCTCTTCACTCAATGCTCAGTCCCTAAGTAACCCAAGGAACTACAGAGGGTGCTGAGATCAAATGCAAGTCTGTCATGTGCAAGGCCAGCGTTGTCCTGTTGCTCCCCTTCCTCCTGCTGTAGCATCCAGCCTTCTTAATTCGACTCTTTACTTTACCCTGTTCTCATCTTAGAAATAACCAAGGTGCATTTGGAGAGCAGAGATTCTTTTATTCATCTTTTCCTTGATTTGTCCATTTTCGTTAGGGACCCAGACTCATGTATTGCCTGCTGTCCCTTTCCCTGTCTCTAACCCAAGGACTCATCCTTCTGTAGCAGGGCATTGTGAGATGAAGCCTGCACTGATCTCCTGGTTAGAAGGAGGAACCTTGGAGAGTCTACAGAGAGGTATGTTTGCAGGTGAGTGTGGGAAAAGTTCCCTGGGCTCAGAGCCTGGGTTGAATGTGAAGCATCAAGGACACTTATGATGTGTGGGCCCTGGAGTGCAGGCCTGCTCCAATTCACTACCCTTGATCCTGAGTCCCAGAATGATCTGGAGCTATGCTGTCCTGCTTTTGCTTTTTCTGGTCCCCTATCTGGGCATTTAGAACAGATCCTAGAATCTGGGTCTTCACTCCCCATCTGTATTCTCATGTGGCTGCACAGGCCCATGTCAGGGTGCCCTTCTCAGGCCCCTCTGTCCTTTTCCTTTATTCTGGCCTTCGACCTTGGGTAATTATGGGTTTGTTTTTTTTTTTTTTTAGATTCCCCACGGAAGTGATTTTCTTTCCTCTCTTTTTCTTTTCAGGTTCACTGAGTGATGGTGCTTGGGTTACTCCTGGCCCTATGCTTCAGGACTCTCTCCTGATGGGCTTAGGGAACATTATAATGTGCCAGGAATTAAACGCTAGTCAGCCTCTTGGAAGGCAAAACTCTCCCTACTGTGCTTTATCACTGTACCAATCAGAAATACTTTTCTTTTTTTTTTTTTTTTTTGGTTTTTGGGTCACACCCGGCAGTGCTCAGGGGTTACTCCTGGCTCCATGCTCAGAAATCGCTCCCGGCAGGCACGGGGGACCATATGGGGCACCGGGATTCGAACAGATGACCTTTTACATGAAAGGCAAACGCCTTACCTACATGCTATCTCCCAGGCCCCCAGAAATACTTTTTTATGTGTATTTTTAAACTATTGAAGAATGAGCCCAGCACAAAGCTAATATGAATTTTGCCATGCTTCTCACCACGATCCTCCCAATCTGTCTTGCCTTTTCTGTCAGCTGAATTAGTACCTGAAAATAACTCATATTCACTCCACCAGTATTGCCGCATTAAACTAGGTTTCATTCAATTTATTCTTTTATTTTAATAATTTCTATTTAGCATCATGATTACAGAAATGTTCTTGGTTGGGTTTCTTTCATAGAATGTACTCTACTGTTGACCAGTGCAATTTTCCAACCACCAATGTCCCCCGTTTTCCTACCACCCTCTCTGCCTTTCTCTGGCACAGGCATTCTGCTTCTCTATCTCTCTCTATCATTGTCATGATAGTTGTCAATGCAGTTAGTTCTCAAACTACACTCACTACTCTTTGTGACAAGGTTCATATCATGGGCTGGTCATTCTGGCCAATCCTGTCTTTTGTCTCTACATACTGTCTCTCTATCTCTGACTCATAATATGAGTATAATAATCTCTATGTCCAATCATGTATAAGCAAATTTCATTACTTCATTTTTCCTAAATGCTGCATAGTATTCCTTTTTGTGGATGTACCACAGTTTTTTAGTCATTCAATTGCACTGTTGAAAATAGTGTTACAATGAATATAGGAGTGTGGAGGGCATTTTTGTACTGTGTTTTTGTGTTCCTAGGAGCTATCTCTATAAGCGATACTGTTGGATCTATAGGAACTCAATTGTCACTGTTTTGAGGCATATCCATATTGTTTTCCAGAAAAGCTGGGTTATACTACATTCCTACCAGCAAAGAATGAGAGTTCCTTTCTCTCATGTCCATACCAGCACTCGTTGATTCTCAGAGGATATCTAGATGCAGTGCTTGAGACTGGCTCCCAGTGATGCTGAGGGATCAAGTGGTACTGGGGATATAACCTGCATGCCTAGTTGCTCTTCTAGTTGCATATTTCATTGTGAGAGGGGTTAGTAAGTCACACCCAGCAGTGCTCACAGGACGATATAGTACTCAGGCAACCTAGGGCATTGGCACTTGAATCATGATTTGCCCCTAAATATGACTTTTGAGTATTTTGGAGAGAGGTTGGGTTACACCCATTATTACTCAGAAATTATTCTTGGATTTGTGCTCAGGGATAACCCCAAGCAGTGCTTATAGTACCATATTTAGTGTAAATAATTGCTAACACCAATTCAGAGATTGAATTGGGATTGGCCACAGGCTAGATATGCACTGTAAAATCTTGTACTATGTCTTTAACTCCTAAATAAGACTTTTTAGATGCCAAGACTCAACTTTAAATTTATTCACATAAAATCTCTCTCCATAATCCTAATCTGCCTATATTGGTACAACTCCGAGGTAGATGCTTCCTAACCACATTATATCTTTCCCCTCATAAGAAGTCACTAAGGATGATTTGACCTCATGAAGCCAAGTGTCACTATATCTCAAGAGAGTAAAATACCTTTAGAAAGCATCACAAAGTGACATCAGGGTGCTGTGTATAGAAGGTCACTTAAGATCATATATCAAAAAAAAAAAAAAAAAGATCATATATCAAAAAGTTCCAAGATAGAGGTCGTAAGGATGTAAGATCTTTGCCTTTCATGCACCAACCCAGGTTCAATCCTCAGAACTTTATATATGTTCTCCACCAGCCAGCCAGGAGTACTTGCTCTTGCTGAGTGAAAAAATGGGAGGAACCTTTGAGCACTGTGAGGTTTGGTCTAAAAACAAAAAATTTCTGGATACAGATATTCTGAACTTTGCAAAAAAGATTTAATGAATGCAAATTAAATAACAAAACACTGTTTAGGGGTCAGAGGTATAGTGCAGCATTTCATACAGTTCTCCAAGCCTGGCAGGAGTGAGCCAGGAGTAAGCTCTGCTCACCTCTGGTTATGGCCCCAAAGTTCAACAAAACAAAACCCACCAGACTAGAAGCATAAAGTTTTTATCTCGCTTTATCAACAAAATAAGGAAACTAGGATAACAGACTTTAGCAGGAGATAGAGCTTTGTTTCAGACAACCTTATCAACATCTACTCTGACCCAAACCTTCCTCTTTCAGCAGAACCAAAGCCAGACTTCCATCCATGTTCCTTCTGCTCTCTCGCGTTCTCCAGTCAGAAATTCCTCAGTCATCACATGAAACGTAGTCATCACTCTTGGATCATCCCAGGAAAATCTGCAGAAAAACACCCTCAATCAGAGAATTACTGTCCATGTGATCAGAACCAATGTCAGCAACATTTTGATCCATATAATAACAAACCAAGGGATTACAAACTTGAAGATCTAAAGCACAAAGAAAGCTCCATAACTTTGGCTAAGAAGATAAGGAATAATGGAATTTCAAGAGCCTTTTCTAGACTATCTAGCAGTCAGATTGGGAGCTGTAATAAACTTGAGATGACAATGGAAGAAGAAACTAACACAGGTCAGAATGAAAATCCAAAGGACACAGACAGAGTAGTTGCAGAGATAGGAATTTTAAGAGACAAGTGTGTAAAGCCTGGGCAAGACTTCAGTGATGGATCAAATCTCATGACACACCAGAGGACTCACACACGGGAGAAACCCCATGTTTGCAGGGAGTGTGGGCGAGGCTTCAGTCTGAGATCAACTCTCATCACACACCAGAGGACACACACAGGGGAGAAGCCCTATGCTTGTACAGAGTGTGGGCGAGGTTTCAGTCAGAGCTCAAATCTCATTAGACACCAGAGGACACACACAGGGGAGAAACCCTATTTTTGCAGGGAGTGTGGGCGAGGCTTCACTATGAGATCACATCTCATCAGACACCAGAGGACACACACAGGGGAGAAGCCCTATGTTTGCAGTGAATGTGGGCGAAACTTCAGTCTAAAGTCACATCTCATCAGACACCAGAGAACACACACAGGGGAGAAGCCCCATATTTGCACAGAGTGTGGGCGAGGCTTCAGTCGGAGGTCAAATCTCATCACACACCAGAGGACACACACAGGGGAGAAGCCCTATGTGTGCAGGGAGTGTGGGCGAGGCTTTGGTTGTAGGTCAGATCTCATCAAACACCAGAGAACACACACAGGGGAGAAGCCCTATGTGTGCAGAGAGTGTGGGCGAAGCTTCAGTTGGAGGTCAGATCTCATTACACACCTGAGGATACACATAGGGGAGAAGCTCCATGTTTGCAGGGAGTGTGGGCAAGGCTTCAGTTGGATGTCAAGTCTAATTAAACACCAGAGGACACATACAAGGAGAAGCCCTATGTGTGCAGAGAATGTGGATGAGACTTCAGAGATCAAGTCTCATTACACACTAGAGGACACAAACGGAAGGAGCCTTATATTTGCAGGGAGAGTTCATGAGACTTCAGTGTGAGGTCACTTCTCATCAGACACTAGAAGACATGGGAGAAGCCCTATGTTTGAACCAAAGTTGACTAATGAGCAGTAAATAACATCTCAGCATCCACAGAGGACAAATGCAGCCACCAGAAAGTGGCCAGGGAATGTACTGACCTGGTAACGGCATTTCATATTTATTTTGTCCTGTGAACTAATAAATTTGTCTTCATATAGTTCAGACCTCTAATATTTTCTTCCCCTTGAAAGCATAGGGCTATAAAAGGGAAAGACACTCATACTATTACTCAGTTCTACACACACACACACACACACACACAGATACACACACAGTCATTCTCTGATAAAGTATCTGAGATCATTCAGATTAAGTTATTAATAAATTGATTCTTAGGCCCAGAAAAATTTCAGTGTTAAAATGAAGTAGTGGAAGGAACTGTCCAGGTTTTTTGGTAGTAGGATCTTTTCTTGTGTATGTATTTGTATTAGATTATGTGTCACTCCTGACAGTTCTCAGAGGTGACTCCTAGCTTTGTGCTCAGATTTCATTTCAGGCGTACCAATTGGGGTGCTGGATATCAAACCCTGGTCAGCCACATGCAAAGCAAGTGATCTACCCATTGAACCATCACTCTGGGACCAAAACTACATTTCAATAAGAAACATTAGTTATGTTCTCTTCAATTGGATGCTTTTTGGAATACTAGATGTCTCTGGTGCTTTGGGGAAAGTAGGGGACAACTTGCCAGTTTGTCCCACTCAGGGAACACCACAGACTTTCCATATTCTGTGACTTTAGCTGAGGTATCTTGGGGCTGGAGGAGCAATAAGTCATTCCTCAAAGAACAGAAAGTTAGTGGGAGGGCAATCATAAACTTTCAGGTCAATGTCACATCCTCATCTCCCCAAAAGTGACTGCAGAGTTGAGAAATTGCACAAGAGCCAGAGTGCCCTCCCTTTCCTCCCCAGCAACAACAATCCACAGTGCTAACTGCTAACGTGACCCCAGTCTCCAGGGTATCTCCAAGTCCCCACCTCAGCCTTTTTGGAAAGAGGGAGAGTCTGATCTCAAAGCTGAGTCATGAAAAAGTACTTTGGCGTCAGTCGGCTTCACCTTGATACTGATCACTGCCTCCCCCCTCATGCTCAGTGACTTTGGTCCTTATTCTGCATCTGGAGGAAGCTTAGAGGTGGGGCTTTCCTGCATTCACTTTGTCTCAAGTTTCAGTCCTCTAATAAAACAAGACATCTTCACCAAGACCTTAGCCCTACCTCTAGGCCACCTCTGAGCATCCACAGCCACTGCTAACACCAGTGCCTCCATCAAAAAATTATTTACAGATAGATGCAGGACTAGGTTATTGGCAGATAGGAAGCAAGAGCTGAAGCAAGGGGGGTGAAACCAGCTGCCTCCATTTCGTTCATCCAGTCAGTTGGCCACAGGAACTACTGCAGCAGCCCTCCTACCTAGGAAAGGCCATTACCAGCTTTCTAGGGCAGATGAAGGTAACCAAGACCCAAACAGCAGAGCTGTTCACAGCTGTGGTGATTTAGCCTCAAGTAGTAGCAGGTAAAATAAGAGACAAAAGCAGGGGTCTCAAACTCAATTTACCTGGGGGCCGCAGGAGGCAAAGTCAGGGTGATCCTTGAGTGCAAAGTCAGTAGTAAGCCTTGAACATTGGGGGGTGTGACCCAAACAACTAAAACAAAACAAAAATAGATTCCTCTAGAGCAGGGCTACAAGATGCTGTACAGAGGGCAGCAAACGGCCCACAGGCCGTGAGTTTGAGACCCCAGGTTTGTGGAACTTGGTACATTTGTCTTCAAACCCACATCTCAGCACTGTTTGAGCAAGGACTATACACCTGTTAGAACTGTGTCTGACAAACTTCTAACATTTGTCTTTAAGGAAACATACTACCCAACAATGCTGTCTCTACAGATAGCATGAGGTTATAGAGAGCTCAAGTGGAAGAGCACATCATCTGCATATGTGAGGCTCTGTGATCAATCCCTGGCACTTCATACCTCCTTTCTATCCAAAATGACTAAGAGTGGCTCCTTGGTGCCTTGAGCCTTCATTAGGGTCTCTAAAATATTTAAAACCAGGGGCTGGAAAGATAGCATGGAGGTAGGGCATGCAGAAGGATGGTGGTTTGAATCCTGGCATCCTATGTGGTCCCCCAAGCCTACCAAGAGCTATTTCTGAGTGTAGAGCCAGGAGTAACCCCTGAGCACTGCCAGGAGTGACCCTAAAACCAAAAAAAATAAATAAATAAAATATTTACGACCAGATTTAAGAGCCTGGAGGAATAGCAAAGAAACTTGGAACACATGCCTTGCAAGCTTGTGGTCATAGATTTTTATTCCTAGTGTCCCACTTTCACAAATCACAACTCTGTCCTCCTATTTGATTATTTCTTGTTTTTATTTTAGGTTCACATTAGCAAGTGATCAGGGCTTTTCTTGGCTCTGCACTCAGGAATCACTCAAGGCAGGGGAATCACATGGGTTGCCAGGGATCAAAATTGAGTCGATTGTGTGCATGACAAGTTCCCTACCAAGTGTACTATCAGTACTTCCCAGTCCTCTTGTTTCTTTTTTTTTTTTTATTTCTGGGGGCATGTTTGGGGGCCACACCTGGCAGTGTTCAAGGAATTACCCCTGGCAGTGATAAGGAGACCAGTTGGGTGCCAGGAATCAAGTCCAGGTTGGTTGCTTGTAATGAAAATGCCTGCTGTATTATTATCACTCTGGCATGGTTTTAAAAATGTTTTGAGTCCTGCTGTTTTCAATCCCCACTGCTGCAAGCATACTATGGCTAGGTGTGTGAGCACCACCATTGGGCATGATATGTCTAGGAAGCAACAACTACAAAAAAGTTATGCAAGAGCCATTACCAGGGAGTGACCCTGGCAAGCATGTGTTCCTTAGCACGAACAACCATACTTTGAGTGCATGAACTCAAGTAAGAACACTAGCCCCAACAAGCACTGTGTAATGAGCACAGGTAAGAGAATGTAAACCTTGCAGTTGAGTGTATAAGCACGCCAACTTGTGTGACCTACCAACACTGAGTACCAAAGATTTAAATATGGGAGCTCTTAGCTATGTGTGTAACTGCCATCATCAAAACTACATTAACAACAGAATGAAAAAAGGAAATTAAAAAAAAATTAAGGGGCTGGAGAGATAGCATGACGGTAGGGTGTTTGCCTTGCATGCAGAAGGATGGTGGTTCAAATCCTGGCATCCCATATGGTCCCTGAACCTGCCAGGAGTGATTTCTGAGTGTAGAGCCAGGAGTAACCCCTGATCACTGCCAGGTGTGACCCCAAAAAATCCACACAAAAAAAGAAAAGTTAAACCCGGTCTTCAGGAACCAGGGAGAGAGCTCCAAGATTTTAATGGTTCCAGTATGAGTGTTAATGGTGGGATTCAATCCCAGCATTGCATGGTCCACAAGTACTGAGATGGAATCTGAGTACTACCAAATACCAAAAAACAGCAAGTCAAGGCTTGATGCAGATTTAACTCCAGTGATAGAGCAGCTGCCTTGCATCTTTGAGACTATAAGTACCATATCTGGCATGAAACAAAAAATTCATGTGATAAGCATAGTTTATTTTTACAAAAATCAAACTCAGGGGGCCAGGGAGATAGCATGGAGGTAGGGCGTTTGTCTTGCATGCAGAAGGTCAGTGGTTTGAATCCCGGCATTCCATATGGTCCCCTGAGCCTTCCAAGAGCGATTTCTGAGCATAGAGCCAGGAGTAACCCCCGAGCGGTGCCAGGTGTGACCCAAAAAAAAAAAATCAAACTTAGGCTAGAGAGATAGTATATATGGCACTTGTGTATAAGGCTGACCCTGGTTTAATGCTGGGTACCACATGTTCCAGCAAGATGGATCCCAGGTTTCTTGAGCATCACCCTAGGCCCAAAAATAAAACTCAGACCCATGATTTTCTGAGAAAAGCACTTTTTTCATGTTTGGCCATGCTCAGTGATGATCGGGATTTACTCCTGGATCTACAATCTGAGATCAGTTCAGGTAGATAGTGTTCAGGAGACCACATGGGATGCCGGAGATTCAAATCCAGACTGGCCATACGGAGGCAATTGCCCTACTCATTACTATTTCTATGGCCTGGAAAGCATGTAATTTAATGTAATTGTGGCCACAACCAGCAATGCTCAGGAATTACTTCTGGAAGTGCTCAGGGGATCATCAATATAGGATGCCAGAAATCAAACCCAGGTTGGCTACATTCAAGGAAAGCCCAGAATACATTGTGGAAATGGGAGAGTAAGACCACACCCGTGCTCAGGAGTTATTCATGTGTCTGTGCTAAAGTCTGACCCCTGACAATGCTTGGGAAACCAGATGTGGTGCCCAGCATTAACACTAAAGTCATCAGCTTACCGCTTTACTATTTCTCTAGTCCAGTGCTTCTCAAATAATGGGGTGCACCCCCCAGGGGAGGCATGAGGCTCCAAAAAGGGGGGCTCGTTTGACCTCGGCAAACACTGTCCTAACAAGCTAAGCCTCGTGTTTATGTCTCGTATATCTCTGGAGCTGAGAGTTGCTGTGTCCTGCTTCAAACCCCACTGTGCATTGCAAAATGTGCTCATTGTAGCCATTAATTCAGACATCACCTCTGATTAAAACATCAGCTCAAGTTATTTTACATTTTTTTGTTTTTCGGGTTAAAGGTTTTTTTTTTTAATAAAGATACTATTTACAGTCATGCAGGGGGCCACAAAAAATGTTTTCTTCCTATGGGGGCATGACAGAAAATAATTGAGAAACACTACTCTAGTCCCTCCTGTCTCTAGTTTCTTAGAAGTATTTGATTTCGGGCCCTGAGAGATAGCATGGAGGTAAGGCGTTTGCCTTTCATGCAGAAGGTCATCGGTTCAAATCCTGGTGTCCCATATGGTCCCTTGTGCTTGCCAGGAGCAATTTCTGAGCATGGAGCCAGGAATGACCCCTGAGCACTGCTGGGTGTGACCCAAAACCCAAACCCCCCCCCAAAAAAAAAGTATTTGATTTCATTAACTAGAGAAAACAATGTGTTGTGAAGTTTATACCTTAAAATTAATCTTACTGAGTTTCATTTGGGTTTTTAGTCATATTAAAAATTATTTACTTGGGAGCCGGAGCAGTGGTGCAAGCAGATCGCGGTTCCATCCCCCAGCGTCCTATATGGTCCCCCAAGACAGAGCGATTTCTGAGCACATAGCCAAAATTAACCCCTTAGTGTCACCGGTGTGACTGAAAAACAAAACAAACAAACAAAGATACAAAGAAATCTACCTTTTCTTTAAAAAAAAAAGTGGAAGAGGTCTTGGTATATGTGGGGGGAGGTTGAACCCCTTGCTGGAGGTCTCGGAGCCCAGAAACAATTTCCATTGGGAGATATTCCCAATTGGAAACATCTCTCCTAGGTTCTCTTCTCCGAAGAGACTCCAGCGACCAATCCCCCACAAATAAAAACAATTCAGTCTCTGAATCAGGGGTGAAAAGGTTCGGCAAGAATGTCTTTTGACAGAATACCAAGCTCCTCTACCTCACAGTCCGTTCTGTCAAAATGACCTCCTTCTGCCTCTCCCACAAACTCTTTTATTGTCTCCTTAATCACCCCCACCTGGAAGATCCAGGGGGGGGGGTGATAGGCAAATAAAGTTATACAACAGGTATATTCTTTCCATATTTTGTTGTTTGTTTTCTGAACCACACCTATTAGTGCTCAAGGGTTACTCCTGGCTTTGTGCTAAGATATCGTGGTACGCTTGAGGTACCATATGGGATGCTGGGATGAACCCAGGTGAATTGCATGTAAGGCAAACTCACTTTCCATTGTGCTATCTCTTAGGCCCTAATACTTTCCTTTTAAAATGATAATATGCAAATTTATTTTCTTTTTTGGTTTTTTTTTTGTTTTTTTGGGCCACACCCGGTGATGCTCAGGGGTTACTCCTGGCTATTTGCTCAGAAGTCGCTCCTGGCAGGCATGGGGGACCATATGGGGAATCAGGGGATCGAACCCCAGTTCATCCTAGGTTAGCACAAGGCAAGGCAGACACCTTACCTCCAGCGCCACCGCCCGGCCCTGCAAATTTATTTTCTAACATAAGATTGTACTTTAGTGTTTCCCTCTAATAACTCATGTAC
>PVKC010018198.1:0-19730 GCA_004027635.1 Crocidura indochinensis
CCCTGGCAGGCTGGGGGACCATATGGGATGCCAGGAATCAAACAGGGTCCCTCCTAGACCTGCCACATGCAAGGTAAATGCCCTACCACTGTGCTATTGGTCCAGCCCCTGCTCAAAATCTTGAGAAAAGAATGAATGTTTCTGTGTCAAAGGCCTTTGAGTAAATGTATAGAACACCAGAATCTGAAGGTTTTCTCTGAGGCCCGATACAGGGCTAGCCATTGGTTTTTCCTAACACAGAGGCCAGGCGATGATTTCATTTTCCATTCTCTGTCCTCGAAGTACTTATGATTATGACTTTGCTGTCAACCAAATTCTCAAAAGGAGCCGTGAATTAAGAAGGTTCATTGTCTTGAATGTTCTGTTCTTACATGCTTCATGCTGGTCTTGAAGAAGGGAGGTATGTTGACAAATGAAATTCTTCAGATTTTATCAAATCTGTTTGAACTTTAATGTTGGGGTTTGGACTAATAACAGGGATGGGGTCAGGGCAGGGGTGAGCACAAAGACAAAATTTTCCTGTACATGAATCTTCTAGTGTAATATAACTGTAAACACCTTAAATAGTTCTCAGAAAATATACACACTTCTATTGGTAGCTTCTTTCCTGCTGGTTTCCAGAATGCAAATCAAAAAGGAAATTCATAATTTTTCATGGGATTGCAGATACTTCTCTTCATTTCATTGTATTAGAGTGAAGGAAGTTAGTCATTGAGCTTTCTGTTCAACAATATAATGGTGAGATTTCTAGAAACCCACTTTACCTGAGGAGGAAGTGAAGATAGAAAGATGGGGTGGGGTTGGCAAGAACAGACAAGAGGCAGCATAACTTTTGCCTTATGAGGAGCACCATGAAGTCCTTCCACTTCAGGCCTAAAAACACAAGCATGACAGTCTAGGGGAAAACTCATGATTTAACCTTTTTTTTCAGGCCTGACCAACCCCCACACAAGAGGAGAAACCGAGGCAGACCTGGGCCACCCCCAAATGAGAGGAGAGACTAAGGCCTACAGCCACAAACCCGTAGATCCGAACTTGTGGTGATCATCCACACAAGCTTGTGTCTATAGGTCCGTGCCTGTGAGGCAAAATCTTACAGACTGCTCTTGGCCCCTCCTCGCCTTCCCTTCGTACCCTTGCACCCACACTCTCTTCATCCACCTGGTTTCCTGAGGAATGGGTACAAGGAAAAATGGGGTTTAGTTCAGGAAAGGCAATGTTAGCTCTGAAATAGATGAGGTACCTCATGGATTCAGGTACAAATTTACCCTTCATTCCTTCTCTCTCAGGCCTACTCTCAAAAAGAAAGAGACTGGGCTGACCTGGAGGGGTGTGTCATAAGAGTGTGGGGACCCCTGGCTTAAGAGACAGTGGCATAAGTGAGTGCATAAAGGAGTCTTTGGCGTTTTTGTCTACAAGGCTTATTTACTGGGGTCAGTTATGATTTTTGAAAAGATCTTTTCAGACATTTTTTTTGAGTGGGAGGAAGAAAGGTAGGTATTACCTTGTAACTATTCTTCCCTTATCCCCTTGCTCTTTAATCAATCTTTATCCTATTAAGCAAAATTATGATGGGGAAGAATGATGCATTGAGTTATTATTTGTGCTTCTATATTTATTTACCTAGTACAGTACATATAATATGATGCATATATCTATATCTATATTTTAACAAAAGAAAAAGAATAGCCGGTTAAGTCTCAATTACATTTTGGCCCAAGCTGTTTTCTTAGTTTTCATCATGTTTAAAAGATAGGAATGAAAATAATTTGATCCTTTTGCCTCTTAAACATCACCATTGTGCCAGGCTGGGCAGGCCAAACTGACTACAGATCAAAGCAAAATCTGGCTATATTTGTCTCATTCCAATAATGTGAGCTGTGGAGGCTAAACAAAGCCCAGGGTGAAAAGTTGATCAGATTTAGATGACTCATAAATGTGAGCATTCCCTCTTAGTCAAATTTAGTGCCAGGAATTCCCTTAATTATTTTTTTTCTCTTTTGGGGTGTGCTGGGCTGCTTCTTGTAACAAAGAGTCAGGATAAAGTAGTTATTGAGTTAATCAGCAGCAAACCTTTGCCCTTCAATTGCATACATCACATGTTGCTTCCTTTTAAGGGTCACTTTTGGGGGATTGTGAGAACACTCTAAATCTCTGGATATAAAGGGGAACTTGTGTGCATTGAGATGAGGGTCTTGAGTTTTAAGGGTTGAAAACTACATTCAGCAGGTACCACGTATTATCTGATGATGTTTAGCTCCTTGGCAAAGGCCATGCAGGGTACAGGAAGAGGGTTCGTGTGTAGATCTCAGTCAAAGACTTGGTTCTAGAACAATGACACTTGACTTCCAGGAGAGAAACACTACTCTTGATGTGTAGATCTTGTCTAACTATTCACCCAAGGCCTTGACCCATTCACTAAACAAACAATCCACTTAGCCGACTTTACATGTCTCTTTGAATGGTTGACTTATAGGCTATCCTGTTCAACTTTTACCACCCCTGGATAAACACTTGTGTTGAATGAAGACAAAAAATTAATTTCTCTTTTCATCATCCCTTTATCCTATTGTTAAATGGTAACAGAATCATGAACCTCATGAATCCAATGAAGCTTGGCTGCCTCTACTCTCTGTCCTGGGATAACACTCTGACTTGGTTCTTTCAAGAAGATTTTGTTAACATATATTGCAACAGGAAAAAAAAGATGCCAAAATAGTTCATCCTTTCATATTTGCCAAAACCCAAAGACACTATGAATGGATTCACCTGACTCAAAAATACTCTACGAGAAGTTCAGAGCTTCTGGCCCCAGGCCCCAGGAAACAGGATATTAAGTATTTTACGTGATGATGAAATTTGGTGTTTTTCCATTCTACCATGCTCATTCATGAATGAATGGTTCTGTAGATGTTGAGTATTCCTCTGGGATCCCAATGAGTGGACAAAGATTTCTATTGGAAGGTTCAGAAAGTAACATAACTTGAGGTTTTCCCAGAAAGATACTAAAAACAGATTTCTAAAGTCATTATTCCATGGAAGAGTGGATAGAGATTGATAGTAGCTTAATATAAAAATTAATATTCAAAAAGTTCAATTATCTGCTGATTATTTATTAGCCTGCTTATTAAGCTGTAATATCAGCATCGAGTTTATTTAATGGTGAAAATTATTCTCATTCTAAAAATTGGATTTGGTGAAAGAATTTTTTCTTCATAGTGAAATTAAAAGGATGGGATATTTATTTTTAAAGAAATTTTTGGCTTATGTTTTACAATTAATAAGTGGATTTCTCTATATAATAAGAAAATTCATGTACTTACCAACTCATTTCCCAGAATTTGGTAGGTTCACTAGTTTTCTTGTCTGTTGTCTACAAAGTTGAATCTTACAAAATTTCAACTAATCCCTAATCACCTGCATCTAATTAAGATTTTAAAAGTTTTATTTGCACAGAAGAGCACCAAAATTTTGTACAAATCAATATGAATGGTTCTTCAAAGATGGTCAGGTATTTATTCATATTGGAATATGATATTGGATTTAATATTGGATATGATATCAGGTTGGATGTGATAGTACAGTGGTAGGATGCTTGTCTTGCATGCAGCAGACCCTGGACAGACTCAGGTACGATTCCTAGTATCCAATATGATCCTCCAAACCTACCAGGAGCTATTTCTGAGCACAGAGCCAGGAGTAACCCCTGAGTGCTTCGGGGTGTGGCCCATAAAATAGGAAAAAAGTGGAAATGTGCTTAATAGAGAATGCATAAGGAACATTTTATCTTTTTTTGTTTGTTTGTTTTTGGGCCACACCCAAGTGACACTCAGGGGCCACTCCTGGCTATATGATCAGAAATTGCTCCTGGCTTGGGGCATCATATGGGATGCTGGGAATCAACCCCAGATCTGTCCTAGGTTGGCAGCGTGCAAGACAAACACCAAACACTCTGCCGTTGTCCTATTTCTCCAACCCCAGGAACTTTTTATTTTTTACATAGTGGTGTACTTTAAAAAAAAATGAAGATTCATTCACTCTCATTCAACTAGCTAACCTTTGCAGATACTTATTGTGCCTCCAGTTCTTTTCTAAAGGATGGAGAGGGGATTCCGACTTCAGAAAACCTGCTGGGGACCCTTCAAGAGCCTCTTTGTGGAACTGTACTGTCACTTATGTGAGCACAGTGTCTTAATGGATCGCATCTTAATTATCACATTTGCCCAACTCCCAAACAGCTAATCAAACACAGGCTATGCTCACTAATGGCAAGCACTTTCTTCTTCCTAATATCAGACACTTGAAGCATTGTCTTTGGCTTGTCCTCAGGCCATAGAGGTGGGTCGCTGCTGGGAGCCGTCAAGTGTTCAGTGTTCAATAGACAGAGTCCACATGCATGTCCTCAGAATCCCCTTTGGAATCTGTTTCTTAAAAATAGATTCCACATTCTGTCCCAAAACCTATCGAGTTACCATTGTGTTGGGGCTACTTATTTTTTTTACTTCCTCTTTTCAATGAGAATGTGTATGACATCATTCCATATTATAATTGCATGTTGTTATTACATGCTTACAAATATTTACACTAATTACGTAATGAGCCATAATTGCACTAATACATGATAATGGGCTAAAATCAATGTAAATAAACAAGGAAAATTCACACTCTTGAAAGAGCAGGGTATTGAAAACCATTAGTATTCTAAAAGCAACATTTTGTTGTTGTTGTTGACCTCTAGGAAAACATTGTGCCTGGAGAAAAAAATGATTTTTTTTTATTTCTGAATATTTTAAAGCCCTTAACTTTTGGGACTAGAGAGACGGTACAAAGGGCTAAGGACAATTTCCTTATGTGAACACATACCAGTTTGATCTCTGACATTATATATGGTCCCCAAGTATCACCAGGACTGATCCCTGAACAGAGAGTCAGGAGTAAGTCTTGAGCACTACTAAGTGTGGCCCCCAAACGAAAACTAAAAAACTTCAAACTTTTGCAGTCTGGCATATCAAAACTTATGTGGCTAGTTCCTACCTTCCATTGACTTGTGTTTCACCCATCAGAGGTATATGCTGTCTGTGTTTACAGATTAGGCAAAGGGTCAGTGCAAGGAAGATGAAACAAGTTCAAGTATTTAAAAAAAATGAATTCTATTTTCTGTTAGTATTCTTTCTGAAGTGAGTCTCTAGAGATAAAAATGGCCCTTTAAATTTCCACCTGAGACCTTAGCCTTGAGGAAAACTTGCCAGGTTAAATTTAGCCTCTCCTTGGAATCTTGCTAGCAAATCCACCTATGAGTGAAAATATCTCATCAATTCAAAAAAAAAACCCTGCCATGAAAGTTAAGAAAAAATTCCTCTTAGTTTTTGGTTTGTATATAATTCCACTTTATTCACTCATTTTTGGTTTCATTTGATGAGTATTTTTATTTCTTTATTTTTCTTTGGATTTTGGCTGTACTTAAGGCACTGTATGGGATACCAGGGATTGAATTTGGGTTGTACAAGTGCAAGTATCTGCTGTACTATATCTCCAGTCTACAAATTTTTTATTTCTACTATGTGTCAAATACTAGACCTTCAGGTGACAGTAGGTTTGCAAAGATGAGAAGTCCAGATCCATATTTAAATAGCACAGAGTCCAGGGAAGAGCTCAGACTTTTCCATTTTTGGTTCAAGCAAAATTGAACTCAAGACATTATATCTAAAAAACCTGTGGGGCCCCGGGAGATAGCATGGAGGTAAAGCATTTGCCTTTCATGCAAAAAGTCATCGGTTCGAATCCTGGTGCCCCATATGGTCCCCTGTGCCTGCCAGGAGCAATTTCTGAGCATGGAGCCAGGAATAACCCCTGAGCACTGCCGGGTGTGACCCAAAAAACAAAAACCAAAACAAAAAAAAAACCTGTGTCACAAGTATGACTTGAGTTATGTTTTTATCAGTTGATCAGAGATACACAGTAAAAAATGATCAAGCAGCCACTGCTAGAAAGAGGCACAGTTTATAAATATTTAAGTTGTTATGTTAGATAATTAGATATCAGAATATCTAACAGCTTCTAAAATTTTGTCTGCTTTGCTCAGAATCCTGTTTTTTTTTCCTATTATTTCTCCATTTTTGGCTTAAGTTATTTCCGTACTTATTGACAGTTTAGAAATTCTAGATCTCTAATTTTTTAAGGAAACTTGTGTTCCTAACATTTTCAAATCATAAATTTTAATTGAATCACCATGAGATACATAATTCCATATTGTCTCCTTTTGTATAAATCAATAGCTACCCAGAGAGCATAAGTTAGGTTGATCAGAGCAATTGCATCTTAGGATCTTGTTATAATGTCTATGTACACATAGTCCCAAGAAGACTAATACTAAGTATTTCTTCTTTATCATTCTAGTAACCTCCAAGCATGATTCTCACATAATTTTCTCTCCGTTAAGACCCTTTATCTGTTTTCACATGAATGGCCCAAATAGATTACAGAAAGAAGACGAAAAAGATTTACTTTTCACTGACAGTAGACTCCCAGCCATTGTGATTGCATGTTCCCAAGTTGAGGTAGTAGGTTGTATGGTTTAGAATTACATCAAGGGAGATAACTGTACAGCCTCCTAGCTTTCCTTGGGTCGTGCACAAAACACCATGTTGAAAATGATCATGATTCCTCTGAGGCTTTTGAACCTATGAAATCCTATGAAAGGTAAGATTGAGTCTAGGTGTTTTACTGGTATTTTAGAGTTTAGGTTTGTTTTCTTCTTATATCCATGCTGTATTTCACGTTACATAGATTTACCTTATATATCTATGAGTTATTGACTTTAAGTTAGGTGGCTTTTCCATTTCGACTTGTATTTTCAATTTGGTTGTCATTTTAGGATGGGGTCAATTGGATGATTGGGGCAACTCAATTCTATTCCTGTTTCAGGTCCCACATCTGCCAACATGCTAATCCCAACACATTATTATTGAAAGGCAAAGTAGTCAGAATAAGAGCAAACAAGATGATTAAGACCATTGCCAACTTCTGCCTGTGTAATATTTGATAATGCCTCATTGGCTCAAAACAGCCTATAGGACTAAGTCTTGAGCCAGATTAGATGATGCAGTAAGTTCTTGGCAAAGGGCAAGAATTATCAGGGAGGCTTGATAAATTAGAACCATTTTGGAAATCCGACTGCACTTCTTTTGGATTCCATAGAATTAAAAATCATTGTGTACCAACTACCCTAGGAAATTCTCAAGATCAGGAGTCATATTATGAATGTGCACTTTGGTTTTTTTGTTAAGTTGATCTTTGTCAGTATGCTATTTATATCCCTGTTGATGTGATATTGTCCAAACAACTTCTAGAAAAGGAGAATAGCCAAAGACTGGAATGGTTATAATGTGGGAATTGATGGTATAAAAATAGAGGCTTATTTATGGTGATAACCAGTGTCATGAATGGTGGATTTTTTTATTATTGAACTCAATATCTGCAAAGAGCAGCTGGGCAGGAAACCAGCATTAAAATAAAAATCTGTTGGGCTAGCATGGGTTTTCTCCAAGCCTGGACAATCTTCAGTAGAAACTTCAGGAAGTCAATGAGTCTAGATGAGATTAATTTCACCCACTTTATTTGACTGGCATTTCAATATATATGTATATATATGTGTATATATATATATGTGTGTGTGTATTTGTGTAATGATACTTGAAGCCTCAAGTTATATCAAGCTTTGTATGACAATCACCTTTTAAAAAAGCAATAGAATCCCTGGTTTGACTTTTTGATTCATGTTCAGATATAGTCATGGTGAATCATAATGTAGCCACTAGAACATTACTAACAGGTCAAAGTTAACTAGGTTCAGTTTGATGGGGAAGTAGAATTAAAGGTTCATTGTTATGTTTCTTTCTTAATTCCAATCCACTGTTCTATTGAAGGGTTTTGTCTGGAAGACAGTTATTACTTTGTCACATTTATTTGAGTTTGACATGAAACACAATTCTTTCCTGTATCTGTATCAGATAGGTGTTCACATACAAACCATCTGTAACTGCTTGACATATAAGGATCTATTTACTACTGTTTATATATTTAGTTATAAAACTTTTCCCCCTTAAATTGTCACTTATAAATGACACTAAGTTCCACTCCTTTCAGATGACACATGTTTGGGTGATTTTGCTCACCCAGAGTCCTGAGAAAAATGCTGTGTTTAGGGTCCTGCTTCTGAAGACAAACAAAACAAAACCTTTCCTGTCATTGGATAAAAGACTGGATTACTAGAGTCATAAGACTGGATTTACCAGAGTCCCTGCACCTTTTGCTTTCAGAAAGGCTCTGTGTCTGAGATCACAGTGTTGTATTTTTCTGCCAGTAATCCATAGTAGGTCACAGAGTTTGGAAACTATAAGAAAAAACAATTATATTTAAAATAATGTTAGACTTATACAAGTGTGATTGTCAGAGATATATAATTAGTATGTGATAATCTCACAACTCCCTTTATTATTCTAGATATCTAAGTGTGTATTCATAAAGGCATTCTTTTTTTTTCTTTTTGGTTCTTTTGGGTCACACCCGGCAGCGCTCAGGGGTTACTCCTGGCTCCATGCTCAGAAATTGCTCCTGGCAGGCACGGGGGACCATATGGGGCACCGGGATTCGAACCGATGACCTTTTGCATGAAAGGCAAACGCCTTCCCTCCATGCTATCTCCCGGGCCCCTCATAAAGGCATTCTTATAACCCTTTTAGAAGTTTTCTTTGGCCCATTGCCTTGTCTGATTTTGGGGAAGGCCATGGTGAAAAGTGTAAACCAAATTCTTCTTAATTTCTACCCAAGAGATAAAACAGCAGCCAAAGCACTTGTCTTGCACATGGCTGACCTGGGTTCAATGACCAGCACTGAATATGACCCCCCAAGCATTGTCAGGAATAAATCCTGAGCACCACTGACTGTGACTCAAAGTAATTTTTTAAGGAAGTCTTTCTTTCTTTTTTTTTGGGGGGGGGGGTGGGTGGTCACACCTGGCAGTGCTCAGGGGTTACTCCTGGCTCCATGCTCAGAAATTGCTCCTGGCAGGCACGGGGGACCATATGGGGCACCGGGATTCGAACCGATGACCTTTTTGCATGAAAGGCAAATGCCTTACCTCCATGCTATCTCCCGGGCCCCAAGGAAGTCTTTCTTAACTCAAATGATATATATATCTATATCTATCTATATTTATCTATCTATCTATATATTGCTAAATATTGCTCTTCAACTGCAAATAGAGAACACCATCCTACTTCACAGATATCTCTACTTGTACTATTTTACTTTAACTCTTGACAGTTTCATGCCACCTAAAAAATCTTTTTTTATTCCAAGTCTGATCTCTAATCTTCAGTAAATATTTATCTAATTGTTGTATGTACCAGTTTTGCTGTAAGGCTCCTTTCCATTGTGGTTTGCTTAATATGACCTCAGGGATCATGTTAAAATGCAGATTTGGGCTAGCATGTTCTCATATGTCATGAAATTCTGCATTTCTAAACAACTCTTAGAGAGGTTGATGCTATTGGTCTATCTGATACATTCTTAGATGGCAAAGTCCAATATTAATGAAATACTTCTCAATCCTATGTTGTTCAGCTACTTAGGCTCAAGATAAAGACATGTTTCATATCCGGAGATATATTTTCATCTCTAGATAAGTATGAGAGCCCCCTTTTTATTTGCATTTTTGCATTATTGTTTTCGAATATCTTGCTCTTTTCTCTAATACATAAAGCTAAGGTGCAGCACAATATAAATTGCACATGACAGACTGACTCTTTGGGTATTTTCATTATACGATGTACCCTAATAAACAAATAAAAATGTTTTTACTAAAAAATTGCACTTGAGAAATAGCACATTCATAGCATGAAATTTAGGTGAAAAGATCTTCATTTAACATGATCACCCATTCACATAAGCATCTCTGAATAGCTCAGGTAGAGAGAATTCAATTGAAGACATGAGTACAGGTACCGAATCTGATTTCACCACATTCAAATCATTTCCACTATTTGGACATTATTCAAATATGTAAAACCAGGGATTTTAACTGGATATTTTCTAAAGTCCCTTTACTATGGAATTTCCCACGATTCTGGATCTGTCATTCAGGAACCTTAGATTACAGTGACTAGAATACTCATTACTCTGGCTCCATTTCCTCCAGTCTTAAACCTCAAAGGGGAAACCCCCAGTTCTGTCTATACTGTCAGAGAGACACTGAAAATATTGCTGAGGAACAGTGAGTTTGTTGTAATGTTACTGCAACAAGCTAGTAATGCTGAAAAACATTAAGATAATAAAAAAAAAAACAAAGGCAGCACCACCTCAACCCCCACTCCCCATAAACAGTAAATGTTAATTCTTGTCTTCTTTGCTGGTTGGTGGATCACTGGGGGAAATAAAAGGAAATACATTCATTTCTGCCTCGTTAGTGTCTTTGAACAAGGTTTGCTAAAGACAGCATATCACTGCAGCAGCCATGATCTCGGTCATGCAGAACTCTCCACCTCCTTCCTCGCATTCTCATTTGTGCTCTTTCTACACAAAACTGATGGGACTCTGCGCCCCATGGCCAACTGCAGGATGGACCACGAGTGCTTCTGTGGCCCTTTCCAACCTTTTTACATCCGTCACAGAACCCCCACTGTTCTGTGCTAATGCAAAATGCAATAACGTTTAGCATCAGGACATCTCCGAGTCAAGAGGTTAACAGAAAACACATTTCCCATTGTGTGCCTGCAGCTCTGATACTGTTAATGGCGAAAACACCATGGAGACAAATAGATCTCTCTCTATTCAGGAAAATCTGAGTGAAGAGAAAATATATATGACAACTTTACAGCAGGCAAGCCCCCCCCCCTTCATCACACTATACCTCTCCTTCTCCCTCCCACTCTCCCCAGAGTGTTAAGGAAAGACAGGAGTAGGAGAAGCACAGGCATGCTTGATAGGATTTAAGTCCTGTCTAGAAGGGAGGCACTTTCTCACCCAGTTTTCTTTTGTTGTATTAATAAATAACTTTGGCACAGAGATGTGAGACTGAATCTTCTAAAGTGCAAACTCTGGGAAAGTGGATCTGGAAAGGACAGAGTAAGGTTTTATATGTGGTATTTCCAAAAAATGAAACGAAGAGAACTTTGACACAATGATTGCAACTCTTTCCAATTTATGCCTATAATAATTATGTAGATGGATAGGTAGATAGATATGATTTGATATGATGGTTGCAACTCTTTCCATAACTATCTTGTTTGGTTGTTTGGGGGCAGTACTAGTAGTACTCATGGCTTACTCCTGACTGTACTCAGGAATCAGTCCTGGTGGTACCTAAGGGACCCTACGGGGTATGAGGGATCAAACTTGGGTCCACATACAAGAAAGCTCTGTACCCACAGTATGATCTCTCTCTAATTCTATTTTTATGTACTTGTCTTTCCCTGTTGTTGAACTTTAGGGAGACTGGAACAGTATGTTGTGAAGTGGAATCAAGATGAAAACGAACAAGTTGTAATTATGTAATTACGTTGAAATGTTTATTTGAAAATGACCTCAAAGACTGTACTTGGTATGGCCATTGAAGGAGGGTCCCTTATGGAAATTTTAATCAAGGTCAAAGTCCTTATTCCTATAGCATTTACTTTTTTTTGATTTATGAAGTGTGATCAGAAGCTAATAGTAGGGCAATCTATTTCTTTAAAACATAGCTTTGAATCAAGAATCCATTTTAAGGATTAGCTGCATAGTTTAGATGTGCCTAATATTTAACACATTTTAGGTTAGATGTAGTCTTTGCCATATTTGGAGAAGCTCCATAATTCATCAATATTCATTCTTACCAGTAGTTTCTCCAGCTTTGGTGTGAGGTGATTTAGGGACACAGATTTATAGTTCACTTTTATACAGAATGAACAATGATTTTATGCCGCTTTTACAAGAAATAGGTAACATTCAGGCATGGTGGTTCACTGCATATTTGAATCCTGTTGATTCACTTGCATCATTTCACGTGTAAGAGTTTATGAAGTCCAAGAACGAGGAAAAGGAATTCTAGAATAACTCATTGTGTAACGAATAAGGCCCAAGTGTTTTATAATATCCATTTAAACATGGACCAACTGTGTAGAATTCAGATCATAATTTGAATTCCAAATTGGGTCAGATCATGCCTCACAGAGAGACCTTAGTAAGAGAGCTAATCCCCTCTAACTAAGGCTAGCAGACAATTCCTGAGTGTTGTTGGGGTACCCATAATGTGTTTTTGAGTCTTCCAGAGACTTGAGTCTTTCAGTCTGTAGCCTCTTGTTATTGAATGTCACTAATATATTGGAAATGATTCACAAATAATATATTAAACCAACCATAGTTAAAGGAAAATAGAACTCCAAAGATTGAATGAAATGGCACAAAATGAATTTATGAGAAGTAAGCTCTCTTTTGGGGTGAGGAGGGGAGAAATTTTTATTTTGAGGGGGACTTTTTTGGTTTATTGGGGTTTTTTTTTCACCACACCCAGTGATGCTCAGGGGTTACTCTTCTGGCTATGCTCTCAGAAATCGCTCCTGGCTTGGGGGACCATATTGGACACTGGGGATCTAATTGAGGTCTGTCCTGGGTCAGCCGCATGCATGGCAAACGCCCTACCAGTGTGCTATTGCTATGGCCCCCCTTTTCTGGACATTTTTATTGACCATGAAACAGAGGTTTTATGCTCTATCAATATAGCTTATGAACAAAATTGCAATGCCCAAGATATGTTTTTTTTTGGGGGGGTCACACCCGGCAGTGCTCAGGGGTTACTCCTGGCTCCATGCTCAGAAATTGCTCCTGGCAGGCACGGGGGACCATATGGGGCACCGGGATTCGAACCGATGACCTTTTGCATGAAAGGCAAACGCCTTACCTCTATGCTATCTCCCGGGCCCCATATTTTTAATTTAAAAAGATTATATCCTTTAAGCTAAAATTATTCTCAATGATTATTTCTTTAATATTTATGCATTAATCCCCCATACTTCAAAATCAGCAATATAAAATACATATCAGATATTTGATATGTAGTAGTATCAGTTATTAACCGCAATTTAGTAGAATATTGATTATACTAGAGTTTTTTTGGGTGAGGGAAGTAAAATAGTTTTCTTTAAAAAGGACAAAGGAAAACAGGAAATCTCATAAAATAAAGAAATGGCAGATCTCCAATTGGGATATAGATAATTCTAGATTTGGAATGAAGGTTCAGCCAGATTTTTATCAGTCATATTCTTGGGCATGCTAATAGTGACTATGATAGCATAGAGAAGTGCCAAGATATTCTGCTACAAATTAAACACTACTCTTAAACTACACCAAAACTTTGTTTCTCATCATTTTGTTGTTCCTGGGATTGATCTATCCACCATATTGTACAGTTGGACAACCTCAATCATTTCATGTATCTCAGACTTCTGAATGTATTTGACCTAAGGGAATCATTAACAGAAAATCTAAGGAAAATTAGAGTGAGGCACTTAGTACTGACTCACATAGACTGTTTTTTGACCTTCATCTTTATTCAAAATGGCAACCACCTCTTACAGATGACTTCTTTCTTCACCTCATTCTCCTTGTTCTCCTAGGCCAATGTGTGTGTTAAAATAGTTTCCTTGCTGTGAACCCTAGAATAGGCCATCATCTTTTCTTGGTCTTCCTTAACTCTATTTAATCTTTCACCCTACTTCTTTCCATTTCCCCATCCAAGTGTGTTATCTCCTTGTCCGGGCTAAATAACATAAAGTCCATTACTTTCCATTCGCGTGGGAGATGAGAGATAGAGGAATTGATATCTAATTTTTCCCTAATACGGTTATCCAAAGGCATATCCAAATATCTCTCTTAGACTTAAATTTAAAAATTTAAATTCAGAAAATTTAATTGCATTATCATGAATTACAGAATTTCAGAGTTATTCATGATGGAGTTTCAAGCATGCAATTTTCCAACACCAATCCTTTAGGATTCTTGAAAACATCTGTGAAGGGCTTAGCTCTCAGTGCACGCTTCATGTTCATGATGAGCCTTACCTAGTTCCCCTGACATTCTCAAATTCTCATAGCTCTAATGTAATATATAAGTCTTAACTTCAAGAAGTCAAAAAAGTATGGTTCCCAAGCCCTATCAGGAGTGATCTCTGAGCACAGAGTCAGAAAAAAACTCTGAGCACTGCTGGGTATAGACTCCAAAAACCAAAGACTAAACACTAAAAATCAAGGATCACATTATTTTTAACAGTATATAGTATAGCATAATACTACATGACACTAATAGTAATATACCCTGGAAATTTAAGCTCCATACAAATAGAAGACTTACTTCCTGGTTTAGTTTTATTCGTCCTGTTGGTGACATGATTCTATTTTAAATGTTTAAATAGAATTTTCTTTTGCCATTCCTAAATCAATACCTATTAGTTTTTTCTGTTTGTGCCTTTATTTGTTTGTTTGCTTGTTTGGGGACCATGCCCAGCAGCATTCATGGCTTACTTCTGGACCTGCAAATAGGGACTACTTCCTTGGCAGTACTCAAGGAAACTAAATGGGGTGCTGGGGACCAAACCCAGGGTGGCTGCATGTGAGACAAAATCTCTACCTACTTTGCTTTTGCTATAGCCCTGTTTGTGTGCTTTTATTTTTTGTAATATTGAATGATACTCACTTTAATTACTTATTCAGTGTTGTTGACAATTTTCTAATTCTAATCTTAGTAGAAGAAACATGTAAGATGTAGTTAAAATAGGAATGAAGAACTGCAGGATAAAGAAAAATAACTAGAACCAGTTTCTTTCCTAATTCTTTTGAGTTCATATTTGGTTTTGGGAGTTCATGCTGATTTGATCTTCTAAAATTCTTCTAGAATTCCAAACTTCTCTCTACATTCAAGTTTTAAAATTCCTCCCAAATCCATGTAAACAAAACATGGGTAAACATGTCAATTGCATTAAGTCGAAAGATGTTACTTTATATTCGGTGGTATGGTAAGTTCTGTGTTCCTTTCCCATTTGGGATAAATCACTGTTTTGATAATTGAATGGCTCTGGAAATAGTGAAAATAGATCAGAAACAACTGTTCAGAAGACCTTGCCTTATGACTTACTGAAAGAAAATGACCTAACTAGTTCAAAGAGCAGAATCTTAGCTGCATATATTTTGCTAACAGGCTCATCTCATCAACAAATGGAGTTCGGAAAATTGTCGACTGGGATAAGCTAAGACTTGTTTCTCCTCGATAAGTAAAGCTGCTTAATGATAATTTTACTAGTCCACTTGGGGGAAATGACCAAAGCACTATTAGATAAGTTAAAACCAAAAGGGTCGGAAAAGTCTGCTTGCCAACTGTTTCTTGGCCTCTCGGCAAAGCTCAGCAAAGATTCCCTATCTAGGGACTCTCTCTTGGTGGCCAGATCGGATGATCTAATAGGTCTTTATAGCCTGTAAATACTGTGACTTTTATCCCCAAGTGAACTACATAGTTTATTTACATAGAAACACACTCACAGGCTTAAGGAAATGCACTATGACTAATGTGAAGGAAAGTCAGCCAAAATGACTCAAGTAACTTTTTTTTTTATGAAGAGGATAAAAGTAAATTAAAATGACAGAGATTCTGTCTCACTTGCCTCCAGCATCTTAATACATAGATTTGAAATGTCAGAAATTCTCCAGCACTGAATTCATTTTCTGCCACCTGCAAATTTACAAACGTGTTGTCCTGTCAGACTAGTGAAACCTTCCCCATAACTTAGCGGAGAAAGCTCTTCCATGGAGATTTGCTTTTAATTTTTGCTCTAATTTCACATTCTGTTCCAGGAGCAGGGGAAATTAGCAATGGTGGGAGTGACATAAAAAGAATTGCTAGAATAGTGCAGGCCTGATAATAAATAAAAAAGCAAATAAATAAATAAAGCATAATCACTTTGCTTCTCAACTTTATTAAGAATGTGGTTTCATGCCTTGGGCTATCCTTTTTGAAGCAAATGAAGCATTGGAAGAAATCACAATTTTTTTAATATTGGCAAAGATAATAAGTGAAGGACTTTTGTTTCTGTTTATTTTGCTCTGTGTTTTTCTCTATGTTGTATAAACATGTCCTATTTTCCCCATCAAATAGTATTTTGAGTTGTCTATCTGCAACTACAAGTATGAACCGATTTTATTGCTGGAAAAAAGCTGATTTCCTCCATACACAATATTGGACTTCTTAAAAAATTAGCTCTTGCTCTCAGAATCTCCAGGGCTTTTCATCCAATGAATTGTCCATCTTCCTCTGGCATACTCAGGTGGGAAAAATGTGACCTTGTATCTATGCAGTCAAAATAGTAATGTGGCTGTATTCCTAAGATGGCTGGGGAGACTTCCTCGCAATGGGACAAAGAAGGATTTCCCTGAATGTCCCCTTCTCTATCTCTTCACTGAGTGTAATGAGATCATGCTAGTTGTGAACATGATAAATGGTTTGGCTTTGATGTCTCTATGCTTCCACAGTTGTAGTTTCCTACTGAGCGACATTTCTAGTGTAGTGTTTGAAGTTCATTTGAAATGAAGGAACAATTTTATTTACATGAAAGAACAAGTTTATGTTAAATGAAGGAACAATAATGGTGGTAATAGAAGAGTGACAGTGCCCCTTTTTCATTAGTTTTCATTAGGCTTATATAAGAGGGAACAAATACTGAGTTACACATGTCCAAAACTGAAAAAAAAAATCTTTCCAATATGAAATGATGTACCACCACAGTTTAACTATGTCCACTCATTTAATTTATTGAATATATTTTCATTTTTATCCTTGAATTCCAGAAATGAAATAAATAGATCTGTTTGAATGGAAAAGATTTTGTACAAGCCTTTGCACAAGCCTTTCTGAAGAGTTAATGTTGCAAGAGTCGACCACATTCATTGATTTTCTAATAAATTCTATTTTACTTTGTCAAAGAATTGTTAATTTGGTACTTCTTTTCTATTTCCCTCATGTCTGTTCTCACATTTAATCTATTAATATTATGGGTCATTAGCAATGTATTGTATCTTTCTCAATTTTGACTCTCTTCTATACAGACTTTATGTTTTATTACTCACATATATATATACCAACCCATAATTTGTGTGTATATATAAATTTATATACATTGATATGGAAGATATATATCACTCTTAGTAATCATTTACTGACTGTTATTAAATATTATTTTACTGAACACTTATGCTAGGAGTTGACTGAATATAATAGATAAAATATTTTCAGCTATTCCAAGCAGAGCACAGGGTCACTTCTGGGAATACTTAAATTCTAGGGTCCAAGGATGGAGTAGCTACTTGGGCCCCAGAATGCCTGGAGACCACCTAGATTGCCACCCCTATTGTAGTTTGAGGCCTCCAGGAACATACCTGATAGAACTTGTGGGTTTCAGTGTGCCAGGACTGAACCAAAGGCAGGCCCAACCCCTCTGCTAACTCCCTGGTCCCATATTTCCAGCTCTTAATGATCCTAAATTATAGACAGGAGAATAAAGTTGTTAAAAAATAATCACTTCAGAGGTGAATTGATAGAAGACCACTGCAGAGTGCAGTGGTGAGTCAGAGGAGGCTCCACAAAAGAGAAGGGTTTTGAACTGTGACTAGAAGAATGTGGTAAGGTTTTGAGGGAAAACATGCTGACAAGGGGAAAAGTGTACATAAGGGACCTGATTTTGAGAAACAGGACTGATCTGGAAACCTAAATCATCAGTTAAGACATAGTAAACAAGTGACTTTAGTAGAAGGAAGGACCTTCTGCAATCTGAAATACTTTCATAGAGGGAACTAAAGACTGTGGAAAGGTGTTTGGAATCTCTCCAGGAACTATGGGGTGCATTTTGGTTGATTAACTGTCTATTGTAAGATGACTAATTAGCCCATAAAGTGGACAAGACAGGATGTGGGGAGACTAGTTAGGAACTGATTACTATAAACTCAGGTGCTCTGTGTATGAGTCGGAACAAGATGTTGCCAGTATACGTAGAGGTAGGAGAGAATATTTGGCAGAGTCTGTCAGTACCACGGGGATTCAGTAGTAAATGAAGAAGAAGAATGATAAAGACTTGTTGAAGGTTGATGAAACTAATTTAGGATCTATTAATTAAATCAATTAGACTAGGCCAGATGGTCTTGTGAATTCTTGCAGAAATACCTGGCAGGCTAGGAATGAAAGCAGAGGAAATAATTGGTGACAGCTCAAGATCATAGTTTGGGAAATGAAAAGATATAAATGGTCAAAAAGACAATGGAGTCAGGGGTGCTTCTCAAAGTGTCCAAGAAATGACTTGAAGTTTCTACGCTAAAGAGTAGAAACTGAGTTGATCCAATACAAATGAGGAGAAATTAGGAGGGGATTTCCCTGGGGTGAAGCTGCTTCAGATAGTAAGTCTGTGGTCACAATAATGTTCTGGCTGTGGTTGTGTGTATTGATGTCTCAGATGGAAAGGATGTCAAAAATAGATTTGATGAGACAAGAGTACTGATTGTTCAGTGGTAGGTGATAGATCAGAGAAAGATCTGAAATAGAAATCTGTCAGTAAACTGATATGCCCAAACAGAATCAAAGTCCAGAGACAAAATGCTACAAATCTCTGTCTTGCTAAGAAATTTGTGATAATAAAACGAGGTTTGTCTTAGTGAAGAAACGCTCAGAGTTGTGATCTAAGTTGTGGTCACTTCTTCCGAGTCACAATCCTAAAAAGCTCCTGAGTTACTGGGGCGGGAGCAGTAGCACAAATGGTAGGGTGTTTGCCTTGCATGTGCAGACCGAGGACAGACCCTGTTTCGATTCCCCAGTGTCCCATATGGTCCCCCAAGCCAGGAGCAATATTTTTGAGTGCATAGCCAGGAGCAACCCCTGAGTGTCACCAAGTATGGCCCCAAAACCAAATAACAAACAAACAAAGAACTCTTGAGCTACTATCTGGTTTCTTAATTATCTCATTTACCATCTCAAGGCAAATATCTTCCTAATCTTCCTACTTAATCTCTTATTCATTAATGTTACATTCCTATTCATTCCCAATCTCCTATTCATTAAACTTACATGTAAAGAATATGTAAGTTCAGAGGTGCTGTCAGCCCTCGCTCTTTGAGAATTCCATGACTTGCCAGTTCCCCAACTCACTAAAATGTATTCGCAAACCCTAATTAATACTGGCAATGCCTTTGTGTTCTTTGACACAAGACACATGAAGAACAATCAAAAACATGTGCTGCCCACTCTTTTTCTCTCCAACTGAGTTGAATAAAGCAAGGTTAATCTCTTGTTTTACTACTTATACTGTGGGATTTACTTCGAAGATCAGATTAGTATCATATTTTTATTTTTTTGATGATCTTATTGTGAAAAATAATCCCCAGCAATAATGCTGACATGGTGTCTAGTATTTATTGCTAAAAAAAAATTGTGATATGCCTTACGGAGAAAACATGCTTGTCAAGTAAGCTTCACACAGGCTTAACTGATACTCAGAGTTAATGTGCTTTTAGGGACATGTGCAAGATTAATTAATCAATACTCTATATTCAAGCGCATCTTGCAATAGGAACACACTTTTTTTATTTTTGGATTACTCCTGGATCTGAACTCAGATATCATTTCTGACTTGGAGGACCATATGGGATGTGGGGGTATCGAACTGCCCT
>PVKC010018199.1:0-19774 GCA_004027635.1 Crocidura indochinensis
GGGTCGAATGGGAGCACAATTTCCAGATTTTGGAGGAATCTCCATATCGCTTTCCATAGAGGTTGGGCTAGACGGCATTCCCACCAGCAGTGGATAAGAGTTCCTTTCTCTCCACATCCCCGCCAGCACTGATTATTCTCATTCTTTGTGATGTGTGCCGCCAAGATAGATCTTAAATCTAATAAATAAATAAGAATGCATCTACCACAATGTGCTAAAGAAAAGCTGATTTCCAAAGAAAAGGAACCCACATGAACTATTCTCAAAAGCTGGTAGATTAGCATGAGCAAAGATTCAGAATAGTGAGACAAGCCTTATCCATTTTATTAACTGATGACTCTCACTTAACAATGATCAATAACACATTAAAGAGAGTTAACTACATTATTGAGAGTCTGAAAGATAACAAGAAAGTATCATGGTGAGGATGGAAAATGTCTCTTCCTTCCTCCAGTCATCTGGAGAGTTTTAACACTGACTAGCTCAGGTCTGGGAGACCCCAGGGTTTGCTCCGCCCTCTAGCGCTCACTTTGCTGCAGTTAGGTATTATGGCATGAGTTGGGGGCATTCAGGTGGACTATTGAGGAGACAGCCTCATGTACGGCCTTAAGGAGCTGCTGTCTCTGTAGAATTGAAGGGACCCAACCTGGAGAGTAGGAGAAAATTATCCAGTGAATTCAAGACTTTATCCTGTACTTAGCACTTTCACTGCCTCAAAGAAATGCTTAGCTTCTCCATCCAATGGAACTCAAAAGCCAACTAAAGGAAACATCTAGCAGCAATTTTCCCCCTCAGTTTTCAAGATTCCTTGCAAATCCAACGCATGGCTACCAGCTCTCATCTGATAATGCAGAATTCTGGTATAACAAAGTCAAGTTCAGACAATTTTTTATTTGTTACGTTCGTTATGAAAAGGGTGGAACTTGAAATTTTTCTCCATTTTTAAGGTCCCCTTCAATAAAGATAGTCTTGAATCATCTGTGGAAGATGAATTTAAGAGGAGAGAGGCAGTAGAATTGACACAATTACTGGCACCTCAGTGGTAAGGCAAGGGGCCCTGACTGGAAGCTCTCAGTAAATTGTGGAGAAGAAATCCCAAAGTAGGAGACAATACCCTTCTTGGGAATGATCTGAGAAACCTTCCTGTACTAGAAGAAAGGTCAGTTACCTATCAACTACATCAGAACTAGTGTGGTCTTTTCACTGTTAACCTACAGCCTTCATTGGGTCTTTTTTCTGCCAGAGTTAATGTTTTGAGTTTTTCTAAGTCTTATATGTTGCATACCAATTGAACTAGCATTCAGATTGGAAAAGTAAAAATAAAATGATGCCTCAGACAGTTGAAATGCCAAATGCTTTTATTATATAAATGTTCTCAAGGACTTCTTAGTCAAGAATGCCAAGACCCCCTTTTTCTGTGAAATGCTTCTAAAAGCTCTCTTGAGTCATAAGATTGATATGCAGCATATTATACTAATTGAAAATACTGAGAAATTTTTATCTCTTAAATCAAGTAAAGTACATTGTACCCACAGTGGTCATGAAGAAGGAAAGTGCCATACTGAATTTACAATTAGTCTTTAGAAAGAGAAAATATGAATTATTGAGTTATTAGTTATGACTCACCATAAGTTCACTACCTGAAGAAGTATCCACTTAAACAAACTGATAGAAAAATATGGGGATGTATACTGAAATCGTCTTTCCTTTTCATAAAAAGATCTATCTTCATATTTATAACAACTGCTAAAAATGCATCCACCATATTCTTGCATTTGATTACACTCAGTATTTTCCAAAATGCATCAATTTTTGTTGTAGAGTTGTCGGTTTAAAACTTGATAGAAAGTGAGAGGATGTAGTCAAAGTTCTTGTAAATGAGCAATGGCTAACTGTATCACTTTCAGTTTATCTTCTTGTCATTAGTATACCTGATGTCAATATGATTAAATCTTAGTTTGGCTTTTCTCACCAATCAACCCTTTGAAAGAAGAAGATTCAAAGTCTCAGACATGAATTGCTAAATTCCCCCACATCCTTTTTTGTTGCAAAGGCTTGATAATCAAAGTGGTCTGGAGTTTATAATCTCCAAGTAATTGAAAACAGTAGGTAATTAAGTTTTGCCTCTGAGCTACTTAAATACAATTTTACATGTAAATAATTATTTCAGTTAAAGAATAAAAGTTCACCATCTCTTTGAAAATAGCAAGATATTATGAATGTTAATGCCAGATAAGTCCTTTAAACACTGTTATGCTTTCCCTCTCATCTGTCTTGATGCATAAGACATTATTTTCATTTAATGACAGCTATGAGTCCAAACAATAACTTGGACATCTCTCCTTTATTAGAGTCTTTGTTATTATAACTAAAATTGAGTGAGTCCTATTCAGATCTACTGTGTCTCTATAGCAAGGTTTAGCCATGCATTTAATGAAGGTTTGAAATAACATTATGCAAAGAATTGGTTACATTTTAACCACCAATAGTTTCCCATCAATATGTTCATTGGCATAATGGTTATATAATAATAAGATACAGTAAAATTTTATAATACTTTATTCATACCAATAGCTCCCAAAGCAATTCTAGTTTTGCAAATGGTGTGCATAAAATTAATCTAAAGAAAGAATCAATAGAAATGGCATATAAAAATTGAGAAGGAATAAACAGATTAAAGAATAAGGCATACCAGATATGGTTCCTTTGGCAAATTATGGCTCACTATATTAAATGTGCTTTTGAAACAAACAATAATGTTCAGCACTTTGGAAACAGCTATGTGGAGGGTAACAAGGTTTTGTGTGTGGTAACAAGGTTGTGTGTGAAGTAGCAGGATTATGATTGTGGTAACAAGGCTATATCTGTGGTAATAAGGTTATGTGTGTGGTAAAAAAATGTGTTAGGCACTAAGGCTAGGTGTGACATAGAAAGGCTATGTGTGAGGTAAGAATGTTCTTTTGTGGGGGATAACATGACTGTGAAGGGTCAATAAGGCTATGTGTGTTGTAAAAAGGCGATGGGTGTGGTAACAAGGCTGACTGTGAAATAATAAGGCTACGTGAAGTACTAAAGCTATACATGAGGTAAAAAAAGCTATGAGTTTGGTAAAAGGCTATATATAGATTAATAAGGCTATTTGTGAGATAACAAGGTTATGTCTGAAGGTATGTGTGAGGTATCAAGGCTATGTATCTGAGGTAACAAAGCTATATATTGACATAACAAGGCTATGTGTTTGGTAACACAGCTCTGTGTATGGCACCAATGATATGTGTAAAATAACAAGGCCAGGTGTATTTGATAACAAAGCGATATGTGAGATAAGAAGGTTATTTATGTGCTAGGTAATTAGGCTATATGTGATATTAGAAAGTTATGTGCGTGGTAATTTGAGATAGCAAGGTTATTTGTGTGTTTGCATTTGTGTTTGCATATTTGTGCTATTTTGAGTGGCAGCAAACCTATTTGTGTTTAGTAACATGGCTATTTCTGTGAGGCACCAAGGCTTTGTGTGAGTACCAAGCCACATATGAGGTACCAAGGTATGTGCGAAGTAATAAGGCTATTTATGTGAGGTAACAAGGCTTTTTGTAACAAGTCTATGTTTAAGATAACAAGACTATGTCTTCGGTAACATGGTTATGTTTGTGGTAACAAATCTAGATTTGTGATAATAAGGCTATGAGAGACAGTAATGTTATTTGTGAGTTCACAAGTCTATGTATGTGACAGCAAGGCTATGTGTGAGGTAACAATGCTATACCTGCCTGAGATATAAAGGCAGTGTGTGAGGTACCAAAGCTATGTGTGAGGTAACACAGCTATTTGTGTGAAAACAAGGATATGTTTGAGGTTACTAGTCTATGTGTGAGGTAATAAGTCTATATGTGATGTAACAAGGTATGTGCATGGTTTTAAAAAGAGGTATAATAAAGGAGAGATAACAAGTCTATGTGGGTGGGTAGCAAGGTTATATCTCCTTGAAATTAGGCTATTTTTGAAACAGTAAGGCTCTATGTATGGTAACAAGGTTATGTATTTTTGTGCCAATAGCGCTATTTGTGAGATATCAAGGTTATGTGTGTGATAACATGGCTATGTATGAGGTTACAAGGCTATGTATGTGTGTGGTAATTAAGGCTTTGTGTGAGGTACCACAGTTATTTATATGTAAGATAGCAAGGCTATGTATGTGGTAATAAAGCTATGCATTTGAAGTAACAAGTCTATGTGTGAGGTAATAAGATTATGTGTGTTGTAACAAGCCTATGTGTGTTGTAATAGGACTATGTATGAGTTACCAGTTCCATTTTAAGGTAACAAGGCTATTTTTAAGATAACGTGGCTATGTGTTTGATAACAAGAATAACACTTTATAAAAGATAAAAGATGAACGGGGCAATTAAAATAATTCGGTTGCACTTCCAGATAAAACAGATAAAAATGATATAATATCATTTTAAGGGAGCTGGGAGGTGGCGCAGGAGGTAAGGTGCCTGCTGCCTTGCCTGCGCTAGCCTAGGACGGACCATGGTTCGATCCCCCGGTTCCCATATGGTCCCCCGTGCCTGCCAGGAGCGACTTTTGAGCGCATAGTCAGGAGTAACCCCTGAGTGTCACTGGGTGTGCCCCCCCCAAAAAAAAACCAAAATAAAAATAATATCATTTCAAGTATTCTCTGGCCAAACTTACATGCACAAAAGGTGTATTCTTTAATGAATTCCTTTTCGTCAGAAAGGCTTTCGCTAATTTCTACCATTTCAGAAAGGGATCAAATTATACTAGATGTTATAGTGCCAATATTCACTTCATATAGAGTTGAAAACAAGATCACTCTAGAAAGACACACATAATAAAAGTCTGCACGAGTAGTTACTAAAATGTTCCCAAAAGAGATGCCAAAGAGTTATTTAAGAGGATTGATCACTCGTCTTTCATCCAGGGTTCAATCATGGTAGCTCAGACGGTTCTCCTAGCCTGACAGGAGTCATTCTGAGCTTAAAATTTTGTTTTTGTTTTTGTTCTCTGTTTTACCCTTTATTTAAACACTGTGATTACAAAGCTGTTCATGATTAAGTTTCAATCTAACACTGTACACCACCCTTCCTCATGAACATTTCTTACCACCAATGTCTCCAGTTTTCCTCTCACCTTCCCCCTGGAGTAGTGCCTCTAGACCAGGCATTTTACTCTATAGTCTCTCTCTCTCTTTCTCTCTCTCTCTCTCACACATTCTATCTCTTTTTCTCTATCTATATCTCTCTGACATTGTAGTTTACACTATTGTTAATGAAGGTTTACCAGACATATTACTTTATCTCCTTTTAGCACCCATTTTTCTTCCAGAATGATCAGTTCTAACTTTCATTATCATACTGGTACCTTCTCTACTCTATCTGAACTCAGAGCTCTTTGTGGCAAGCTTCCTACCATGAACTGGTCTTCAAGTTTTAAGTAAATTCTGAGCCCATTTTGGTGTGGCTCAAACCCACAAAAGAAGTTTACAATAGCAGAAGAGAAAAAGAAATTAGATAACATTAAGTTCATAATTATGCCTCCTTCTAGACCTAGACACCAAGAATAATTTAGCTGTAACCATACCAGTGCCATTTTGAAAAGCTTAAAGTAGATTTTCTTAAATGTTTTATTGATGTACTGGAATTGATTTGTCTGTCTGTCTGTTTGTTTGTTTGGGCCACACCCAGTAGTGCTCAGTAGTTACACCTAGCTCTGCACTCAGAAATTAGTCAGGGGAACTTATGTATTGCTAGAGATAGAACCTAGGTCAAAAGCATGCAAGACAAACACCCTTCTCACAGTACTATCCCTCTGACCCCTGGAACTGATTTTTGACACAACTAACTGACATCATAATTGTGCTGGTATAGTGTGAACCTTGTTCTGGTTCCAGATATTTGAAACTTACCTAGATATTTGAAACATACTACTTTTTTGCATTTCCCTGGAGGGAGTAAGACTTGTCGAAAGCTTGTATTCCTCCAATTTTTAATAAAAAGTCTTCAATTTAATACTTCTATGATAGGGTTATTCTACTCACTTAATTCCAGGGTCATCTTGATTATCCCATTCAGACTCATGATTTCTTTTTTTGAACTTACTTTTGTGAATGCCAGGGTATGGCAGTTCATTCGAAGAGAAGAATAATAAAGCAACAGCTACCATAAAACAGTCCTACACTCCCTAAAGCCTTCACAGGAGGGAATAAAGGAGAGTAGTAAGATCAGCTACTAACCTGATCTTATTATGATTTACTGGCCAATTAAAGAACATTTCCTGCAAGGTGGGGAAAAAAACGGGATAGCAAAGGCAGACACAAGATTGCTTTCATATTTGCAATGCAAAACAACAGGGACATCCTGGTGTTGTCTGGGGTGTTGTACCTAGTTCTGCCATTTTCTCCAGCCTCAGCTTTTATTTTGGTGCAAGTGCTAGATTTATTTGAAAACAGTCACTCAGAACCTTTCCCAGGAAGTCCCTGAGAAGTGGAAATGAGAAGTAATAGATGGTCAGATGTTCCAATCTAAGGAGGCTTATAAAACATAGTATTCAAGCATCACTTTGAAGAACACCTCTCAGACTCTGCATTGGAAATGAAATAACATTGCGGCATTTCTGTTTGTGAGCATGATTCCGGTGTATAATAATGCACACCTATTATGGGGAGGAGCTTTTCCTGCAAAGACCTGTCATTTCTTGACACCCCACATGGTGAGTGACTAGGGAGAGTTAAGGACACTTGCTTGTTATCTAAATGAACCTCAGTCATTCCCTTAGGTTCAACAGCTGCTCCAACAAGGCTGGAGAAGTTGAAATCTTTCAAAATTATATTTAATCTAAAATGTTTGAAGAGGGAAGGGTGTTTTGATGTCGGGTGAATAAAATGCCCAATTATGTATCCAAGGAAAAAGAAGTCTGAGAAAATCACACAAAATCATAAAGACTTCATAAATTCTAGCTTAAATAGATTCATATGGCTCTAGAATCACTGTACATATTCAATTCTGGAGCCAGAGTGATACAACAGTGATAGTGAGGGCAGAGACCTGGATTCTACCCTGACAGCACCATGTGGTCCACTGAATCCCACCTGGAGTGATTCCTGAGCAAAGAGTCAGAAGTAAACCCTGAGCACTGATGGGATTTGAGAGCCCATCAGCAAAAATAACAACAAAAACATGCAGATCATGTATGCTAATACATGACTAAGAGGCTCAGATCTCCGGTTTGGATGTTAACATCATCATCAGATATCTTAGACACTTTGGCAATTCCTGTTATTGATATTTAGTTATTGTCATATTAACAACTCTTGGGACTTTACTTTTGAGGGCTTGGCTTAAGGAAGACCAGAGAACTCAACGAATTCTCACTATCTTTTTTGCTATGCCCAGATGGACATTTGAACACCAGGCAATGCACTGGTAGAGAAAGTTCTCATTCTCCCAGACTCATCATCATCATCCACATGACTGAATCCACAGGGAAATCAAGAGGAAAGAACGTCTAGTCATAATCTCCATCATGTCACCCATGTATGAAATGCCATGTCAGGGGAAACCATGTCAGTGATAGAGCCAGACACATAGTCTAGGAGACAAGGCACTAATCTTGCTTGCATCTACAGAGATGGTGACCCTAGGAACTATCCCCAGCACCAAATATGGTCATTCCTGAGAACAGAGCCAGAGAGACAGTCCTTGAACATTGCTGGGTACGCTGCCCAATAATAATAATAATACTTAAAAAATAATGTTTCATATATAAATGCCTCCTGGACTCAATAAGCCAGCAGATTTATATGTGAAAAATGAAGGTGATGGGGAAATTATAAAAGACAACATTTGTTTCTCTTTCAGAATTAGGGTATGGAAATTAGAATTAGCATGTGGAAAATGTGAAAAGTGATAGCACCAAATGTGTGTGTCCATGCGTGTGTGCATAAATACATTCAAGCATACACTTGTGCATATGTGTGAATTCTACTGCTGGCCCTTCTTGTCTTCCTTTGGCCTCAGCATTCACCTTTAATATGCTAGACATTGAAGCTCCCAGTGTTCCCTTTTTCAGTGTTGAAATAACTGATTTTCATTAAATTCAGGATAATAATTCTTTTCTTTTGCTTGTTACTTATGGACTGGAAGTAGCTCTGGATTGGTCCCCTAACCCTACCTGTTCTCCATCCAGGGGGTGGTACTTTTCCTTTCAATAAAGGCTCCAAGCCTTTCGTAGTTTCCTTTCCAGAACTAGTCTATATATCTGTTGATATCTTTTGCTAATGAATAGAAAGAATGTGGTGGATGTTTCCTGAACATTTTTCATTCTATTCAACCTTGTGTGAAATATTTTCTGTGTTGGCTTTTGTTTACAGACCTGTGCTCCTCAGTCCATTGGGATTAGAGCATGAAGCTTCCATTTCATTTTATGGCCTTTCCGTTCTGCAGTCTTGACCTAACCATGCTACTCAAGTTCTATCACCTCCTGGCAGCCGATCCTACTTCTGCCCAGTGTGAGAAACCTTCCCCTTTGCCTTAGGAAACCACTTTGCTTTATCAGGAAAACCCTCCAGTCCTTTCATCCTTCCACAATGCCTTTCACCTTCCTCTTCAGATCTTTGGCTCTTCTGTTTGAATTCTGTGACCACTCACAACTCTACCAAGTATTTCCAGGCCCAGAAGTCATTTGCAGGTCATTGAAAGGGCATGAGAATTCCTCATCTACTTTCACTCATTCCAAATCCTGTTTTTCTCTCAAAACATCCAGATTTTATTAGGTGGTAGAAGACTGAATCATTGGATTTTGTCATTTTTAAAATATTTTAAATTATTTTATTTAAATGCCATGGTTACAAATTTGTTCATAGTACAGTTGGGTTGTTATTGTTGTTGCTTTTTCACAGTTCCAAAGTTGTTCATGACAGAGTTTCAGTCAAACAACATCCAACACTCTTCATCAGGGCATGATTCACACAGCATTGCTCTAACCTTCGAGTTCCTCTTCTCTCCTCAAAAACTCAGTTCCATTCCTTTTATACTTGTACCACTGCTTCTAAACCTGTAGTATTTTTAACTTAAAACCAACTACAAACATGTTTATAATCATGGTGCTTAAACAAAGACACTATTATAAGAAAAGAAATTAGAAATAAAACTTCAGTCCATTTTCTTTTTTCTTCTCTTCTTTTTCTTCTTTCTCTTTGTCTTTTTTCTCTTATTCTTCTTCCCCCTCTTCTTCCGATTTTTCTTCCTCCTCTTTTCTTTTTCCTCATCTTCATTTTTTCTCTTCTTCCCCTTCTTCCTCTTTCCTTGTCTTCTTTTTCTTCTTTTCATTCTTCCTGTTATTCTTTTCTTTTTCTTCCTCCTCCTCCTCTTTTTTCCTTCCTAGTCTTCCATTTTTCTTTTGCTTCTTCCCCTTCTTTCTCTTCTTCTTACTCCTCTTTCTCTTCTCACACTTCCTCCAACTATTCTTCTTATTCTCTTCCTGGGTCTCTGGGACTCCAGAGATTCCTATGGTATTTCTGTTGAGTTTATCTATTTTCATCTGTTCACATGCTTTGAGTACTTTTTCCATTGTCTGATCATTTGCTTTAAGGTTCTTCTGCTGTATTGAGTTGCTCTGCATCTCATCCTCTGGCTCAATGACCCTGTCCTCAGCTGCTGTTACTTCATTGGAGAGGCTTTTTATTGAAGTTTTTATTTCATCCACCGAGTTTTTCAGACCTATTATTTCAGTTTGGAGTTCTATCATTATTGTCTCTTCAGCTTGATCTATGCTTTCTTTGAGTTCTTTGAGTATCCTCCATGTTGTTACTCTAAACTTATCTGAGAGGCTAACTAGGTGGTTGGTACTTCTCAGATCATCTTCATTCTCTATTCATGGTGTTGTCCTGAATTGTTTTCCCATTGCCTTGCTTGTATAGTGATTTTTATACTGTGCTGTGGTAGGGTTCATGGGTTAAAGATGCACGCTGCTGCGCTCCTCTGGCTCCACCTTAATGGGTGGGGTTAACTTACCATTTGGGCCCCAGAAGTTTTTGTTCAATGGCATCTTCTTGGCTGTCTTGTGAAGAAAAGCAGACAGGGAGCAGGGCAGTAGTCCTTTATAATGGCTTCTTGTGCCCCAACACACAGCAGGGATCAATTCGCACCATATTGGGTGGGGCCAGTTTACCAGGTTTGGGTCCTGGAGATAATGTTCGATGGCGTCTTCTTGGATGTCTTGTAAAAAGAAAGTTAAAACTTGTAGTATTTTAATCTCCAAGAGTGAGTGGTCCGCTCCACTCATCTACTCCATATCACAATCATTATCATGTCCCAGTCTTGATCTGTTGCTGAATTCTGCACCCATCATTAGTACACTCACAATTGTTGCATCTATGGGTACCATTTCCTCCCAAGGTATATCATTGCCACTTCTGCCTTTTTATCCTATTCCTCAAGACTAGTATGAGATGCACCAGCAAAAAAGAACTACTAAAACTATAGTTGATCAAGATCTTTTTTTTTTCCATTTCATTTCAATATCTACTTGGAATAAATAAAAGAACAAACTTGTGTTTGTTTCTTCCCCATGCTCTACCCAACACATTGCTGACTTTTTCCCTTGCATATCTGATCTCATACCTTTCACTCCAGATACACTGGCCTTTGTTTGACCTTGAGTGCCTGTGGTTTGCTCCCAAGTGAAGATCTTTCAGTGTCTTATTTTGGACTTTGAATACTCTTCTCCCAGGTAACTGCACAGCTTACTGATTCATTTTTTTGGAGATGCTGCTCAAATATAACACTGAAGGAAGACCTTATACAATTCCAGGTCCTTGTAAAGGATCCATTTCATGCCAGTAGTCTCACATATTATCATTTTCATTCCTTGTATTGTTGCTATAACCATGCAAACATTTTGACTTTTGACAGTTATTAACTCTACCTCTTCCTTGCTTCTGAATCCACCTCACTTCTATCACAAATATCCTGGGAAAAAAGGGGATTTTTTCTGTGTGCTATTTGGTTATTATGGTTAGTTTGTTAGAAGAAATCAAAGTATTTGATATTTTGGAAATAGATATTTTTGTTTCAAGAATCAGCTCTAATTCTAACTCTAATTTGGTTCAGTTTTTCCTAGACAACATGACATTCCACCTATTTTAGTAATATTGGCAGGATAACACATGTTTTTGTTTCTCTTTTTTTCCTCTTGTCTAGAAGTCATATTAAGTTCTTTCACACTTTCCTTGAGATTCTATAATATCTACAAATTAATTTTCCAAAAGAAGACTTTTATCTCCTGTAACAATTTTACTACTGTTTTCTTTATCTTCTTCAGTATTTAGCATTTTCTACATAGCTTTTGTAAATATTTGCATGATGTCCTTTTCATCTTCCTAAAAGTACTGACCAGTGTCCTATTTTTGAAAACCATTGTATATTTTAATGACTTAGCATGAGTTCAGAATATATACTCAAATACTTCTATAAGTTAGCCAATATTCTGTATTAGACATTGACCAATGCATTGTATGGAAAAGACAAATATTATGCATATGTCTTTCATGGACATGTCTATTGATGTTAACCAAAATAGATCTCAATAAATGATTTATTTAATGGTACAAATAATTGACATTATTTCTAAGTGTTCTGTTAGCTATCATTATGATTTAAAGGGAATGATCAGAGTGAAATGGAAAAGTTTTGCATCTTACATTTAGACTTTTGAATTGTTTATCCTAATTACAAACCAAATATAAACTAGTGAAAACCAAGAACATGATATTAAAATATGAATATTGCTGTGCATATTCTATTCTAATATTAGTACCAAAATTACATGAATAGTAAATATTTAATATCCCACTATTTTATTTCATTTATTATTTTAGAAAGCAAGGGAAGAATTGCAATCTGATTAAGAGTTTATATCATTTTTTTAATCTAGTTCTTCTGAATAGAAATTTTTGGACTAGGTAACAGTAAGCAAAAGTAATCAAGAGAGGCCAGAGCAGTGGTGCAATGACAGGGTGTTTGCCTTGCATGCAGTTGACTCAGGATAGACCATGGTTCAATCCCCCCACTGTCCCATATATAACTCAAGCCAGAAGTGATTTCTGAGTATATAATCCCTGAGTCTCACTGGTGTGGCCCCCAAAACAAAAAAAAAGTTATCAAGTCAGTAAATATGACTCTGTAACATATGACTATACTAAAAGTCAAGATGCTTATTTTATTTGATTCACTGGGTGTGGCCAAAAGAATTAGATTATGAATAACTTCTTTATTGGTATTTACTCTATTAAGGTGTGATCTTGCTTACAGCCTTATGATTTGCATCTACCTTAATATGTAGGGCTGTTAATTTCTTAGATGTTTAGAATAAAGTAAGTTGTATTAAATATTGGGAATAAAGCAAAGAATACATTTTGGAGAAAAAAAAAAGAAATGTGTGATCTGGATTTTGTTTTATTTTGGGGACACATCCATTGTGCTCAGGGTATACTCTTGACTCTGTGCTCAGAGTTCACTCCTGGCAGGACTTGGATGATTATATTGAGTAGAAGGGAGGATTTGAACCCAAATAGTCTCCATGCAAGGCCTTACCATTTGGCGTCTTTACAATAAAAAAAACTGGATATTTATGTAATTAAATTATAATTAATTCTGTTAAAATATTTTAATTGATGAAAAAGGGAAAAACATAAAAATTTCTGACAAGGAATCATAATGAACACTATGATTTAAAGGCAACACAGTCTTTAAGGAGGCATGCAATAGAGTATAATGAGCAATTTCAGGCATTTGGGGGACCTCCCTAGCACACAGTTGCCTCAGGCATGACCCATGATGCCACATATGATGTCCAGAATCTGGCCAGAATAAAATTCTAAGATCTCAGAACCAAGAGCAATCCATAAACACTATGGAATAGAACCAAGCCCTCTCTCCTGCCCCCACCCTCACGCCCAATGTAAAAATCAAGGCAAACAAAAGATGAGCTAATTTGTATGTATTTTGGGTGGATAAGTGGGGTCAGAGTGGAGGATGTTTGGGCTTTGCCCTGTCTCAAGGATAAAACTAAGGTCAACTTCATGGAAGACATGTCTTAACCATTCTATTCTCACTCTGGCCCTAAACATGGGGTATTTCTATGATACTCACGAAGATTTTAATCACTTGATGGCTTAGAAGCCACTTTAATGTCTGACATTCAATGCTCATAAGTATAAATAAACATTGAGAATTCTTGTGATAAATAAGAAAGTGAACTAAAAGTTGTCATAGATGGGGGTTTCTATTCACATGGAATTTGTTAACTTTTTGTTTTAAGGCCGAAGACATACTCCTAACTCTGTGTTTGGGATCAGTTTTTACAGTGCTCAGGAGACCTTATCTAACACTGGGATCAAGGTATAAACTGTACTTTATCTTTCTGGCCTCTGATATGAGAATAATATAATACCTTAGTTCAGCAACTTTTCAAAGTTCACTTGGGGAGTCAGAGTGGTGTCCCAAGTGGTATGGCATTCGCCTTGCACATGCTAACCTAGGACGGACCACAGTTTGATTCCCCTGAGTCCCATATGGTCCACCAAGACAGGAGTGATTTCTGAGCTCACAGTCAAGAGTAACCCCTCAATATCACTGGTTGTGGCCCAAAAAGCAAACAAAACAAAACAAACAAAAAATAAATAAAAAAAAGATCACTCAGGTCTGTGTTATCAGGGGTTATATAAACTTGTCAATGTCCTAGTCTTCCTATTTCTTTTCTGAACAGTTTTTCAAGAGGGGTTATTATAAACTCCAAGTGTATAATAGAACATGAAGGGAATAGTTTTCTCTTGCACAAGATCCAATAGTGTTGAAAGCCCCTAGGCTCAACCTCAGCAAACCTCTAAAATGGAAGCAAAGAAATCCAAATTAAGAGATGTCTTTCCCTCAGCGAAGATGCATCCAATATCCACCATCTTGGGATTACTAAATAAGCTGTTTTGCTAAAAGACTAATTTTTAAAATTATTATAAAAGCATGTACTCTTGGTAGGAGAGTATTTAAGTAGTTTTTCCAGACTTAATATGGCTTGGATTTCTATTTCTGCACAATAAAAAAAATTTTATATGCTTAAATTTAAAAAACTCTAAATATAATTGATTATCCTGTAATAAAGATATGAATGAAAAGTTATAACTGTAAAGCAAACAAGGTCAGGTTATAAAATGATAACTGAAAAGTGTAGTTTGAATAATAGTAATGTAAGTAAAAAAAGTAAGTACCAAATATTAACCTTCAAAGTAAACTGACTTATTAATTGCAAATTAGACCAAAAAAATAAAAGACAGTAACTGTAGTAGTCACTTTTTAAACAGTCATAGAGAAGTGTATCAGTGGCTACATTTCAGATGTTCATAAAAACAAAATAGAATGAAAGATGTTCTAAAAATATCTACAAAGTGTAGATTCTCTCTAATTACTGTCAGTGTACTGAGTTTTTTTTTTTTTGAAGATTAACATTCTAGAGAGTAGGCCAAATCTGAACTCCTAACATACTCATTATTTTTTAACTCTATTATTTTAGTAGTTTATGGCATACAGAAGGAAATTTAAGTGAGAAAACAGGTAATTTTCATTGATGAAGACTTATGAACCTCTTGATTTCCTTTAACCCCAACTTTCACAGTGCAAACTTCATTTTTTGCTTCCATTTTAAAAATATGCTGGTAGGTAAAGGACATAAGTCTAACCACAAATAGTTGACACTTTCATAGAATTAAATACCTAGAAGTGTCGCTTAATCCATTCATTGCAGAGATCTGAAGACTAGGGACAGAGTGTTAGATAGAAAATGTTAGACAATTCTGCAGTGTATCTCTAATTTAAAAATATCACATGCACTGTAGAAAAATACTAGATGGTCATAACTGCAGTTTGACGATTTTGGTTTTAAGAAACAAACAATGCATTGCCTTGGGCTTTCAGTTCAGCCTGAGAATGTTCAGCCTGAGAAATCATAAGAGGCTGCTATAGCACCTGAGAACAAGGACAAGATGGATATGTTGTAAAATCACATGTTTTTTTTCTATCCATCATAGACCTGAGGATAAAAAGAGACATAATAAAACTAACAAAGAGAGAATAGTCAATAACACATTTCCTTTTCAGTTGGAAGTGTAGGAGAGAAAAGGGACTCTCAAAAAGAGGGGCAAGGCTACAGTATCATCAATTTTAATGAATTTATAATATTCAGTAGCTGCTGATTAAAGCCCCCAGGGACAGAGACTGAGTCTGTGTTCCCCATGTTTGTCCAATGGGCCATAGTGAATAAAGCAAAACCCTCTAAAGGCAGGGAAGCAAGAGAGGAAAGCAAGTCCTTCCTAGCTCTGTGTATTCATTCATTTATCTGCTTGCTTTTGATGCAATGTCTAAGTCTGTATAGATGCATATAGATGCTTATCAACCAAAATACAATGTGGCCCTGCTGCTGCTTGGAACTCAATTCGTGAAGACAATGAAGTTCCTCTGTTCAGAGATTATTTGAAAGGAGTGATAAATTTGCAATCAAGTTTGAAACCAACCATTCAACTACTACATATTGCTTGGCACCACTAAACAACAGAAAAATGCAAACCAACCATCTCAACTATTAGAAAGGACAAAAGAACTGCCAAGTGTTGGGAAAAAGGGAATGTTTTTGATACAGTTAACAGAAAGTAGGTTGCTACAAATGTTATGTAAAACAATATGGAAGTCTCTGAACAAAATCCACTCAGGCTATTATATTTTATGGCCATTCTATTTCAGGATATATAAAGGAAACAAGGTCAGTATATCCAAGATCTCTGCAGTCTCATTTTAACTGCAACATTTTTCACAACACAAGAACAAGAAGGTATCAACAACCAAATTGTCTGTTGATGGGTGAGTGAAAAAAAAGGGTTTTAAAATATAAATAAATACATATTACAAAATACTTTTGATCTATAAACTTGAAATGAAATCTTTTGAAGCAAATGTTGCCATATGATGAGGATATTATGATAAGTGGAATGAAACAATTTCTGTATCATCTTGTCTATTTGTGGAACTTAGCAAATTAAACTCATAAAATCAAGGAACAGATTATTAGTCAAATGTTACTGGGTGATGGGAATAATGAGATGTTGACTTGAATGAACAAAGAAAATATTTCATTGTCATCTTAACCTGGACTTATCTAACGAGTGATTGTGTATATTTCTTTATATGCATACTGGCCTTCTGTTGTTGTAGTTGCTTTATAGAGAAAAATCTATTCATTTTCCACTGATTTAAATAAGGTTATTGTATTTATAATCATATTATTATTGTGTTATTTGTATGCCTTGCAATATATATTAACCTTTTATCTGATGTATTGTGTACAAATATCTTCTCTCAGTCTGTGTCTTTTGTTTTAACCTGCAAATTTTTAAAAATTTGGTGTAGTCTTATTTTTTCCTAGTGGAATTATATACTTTAAAATAAATTTAAATTCAAAGTCCTGAAGCAGATTGCCTATATTTTATGGAATTTGTCCCAATCACAAAATTTTTCATCCACTTTAAATTGACTTTTATGTCAAGTACAAGATATAGATCCAGGGCCCGGGAGATAGCATGGAGGTAAGGCGTTTACCTTTCATGCAAAAGGTCATTGGTTCGAATCCCGGAGACCCATATGGTCCCCCGTGCCTGCCTTCTGAGCATGGAGCCAGGAGTAACCCCTGAGCACTGCCGGTGTGACCCCCCCCCCAAAAAAAAAGATATAGATCCAGTTTTAACTTTTTGCTTATAGCAGCTATCTAGCTTTCCACACACCTTTTTGAAGAGTCTTGCCTTACTCCACTTAATGGACCCAGCTCTTTTATTCTAAATTAGCTGCCTATATATCTGTTATTATTGTGAACTTAATTCTAACCTATTGGTCTGACAATCTATTCTTATTTTAGTGCCATGTTATTTTTATTTTTGTGATTTTATAATATTGTTTCAAACCAAGAAATGCATAAAATGCAGAAGGAATGGTATGCAACAAGAGTATTCATGCACTGTTTTTAGATTATGTCAATAAAAATGTCCCCACAAAGTGTGAAATGGAAGCTGCAACAAGAGGTGGAGGTCTAGAAGTAATACATAGGCAGAGGTTAGGGGTCTTGGGACCTCTATGGTGTAAAAGTTAAGTATTTGTATAGATCTAAACCACTAGAACCAATAATATTGAGAAATAAGGCACCCAAATAAGAAAAACTAAGCTAAAAATTATCTCTCAATTGGGCTGGAGAGATAGCATGGAGGTATGGCATTTGCCTTTCATGCAGAAAGCCATTGGTTCAAATCCTGGCATTTCATATGGTCCTCCGAGCCTGCCAGGAGCAATTTCTGGGCATGGAGCCAGGCCTGGTGTGACCCAAAAACCAAAAAAAAAAAATTATCTATCAAGGAGTCAAAAATAGTAATGGGAGGTCAGCCTAGAGGAATGGTGGTCTTGGAGATGAGAACATTGTACTCCTGAAAATCTATTGTACACAACTCTATAAATCAAAGTGTATAAATTTTCACCAAAAAAATCTGAGAAAATGATGCTAATGATCATTAGACACTTGAAATGTGCTGAGAAAGTAGATCACTACTTTTCCAATTCATTGATTATTAGAGTACTTGAATGTAATGCCATGAATTTTTTGGTAATCATTTCAACTTGTAAATATATATCACTAATGGGCTGGAGCAATAGCACAGTGGTAGGGCATTTGCCTTGCATGTGGCCGACCTAGGACAAACCCAGGTTAGATCTTCGCATCCCATATGGTCCCCCAAGTCTGCCAGTAGCAATTTCTGAGTGAAGAGCCAAAAGTAACCCTGGGTTACACACACTGCTGGGTGTGACCCCCCCAAACCAAAAAATATATTAATCACTAAGTCATATAGTTTAAATATATATAATTATTTATATTTCTATTTTACTTCAGTGAAATTGACCAAAAAAGAAATGCAATGGACAAAAACTCCATAAATTATAACTGAGAAAAATACAATTTTTAATAAATTTGTTGATTTTTGTGGAAAGTATGAAGAGCTCTGATGATATTGGGGTACAGTAACATTGAACACCAATATCCAAAATGCTTATATTATTATACCATGTTGCCAAAACTAAAATTTTAGTTATTAAAAAAGGTTTTAACAATCTCAACATAATTTTACTTTAACCATGCATATAAGTAACATATACAATTAATATATATTCCAACTTATTTGAGTTGCTTGTCTTTTGTGAATTTGATCAGAAGAACTGTTTTGTCTATGACCATTCCATTCATGTGCACATCAAGAAAATCCAAAATAATTGTATTATTGCAAATTATCGAAACTATTTCTCTTATATGAGATTTCATAAATAAAATGGCATCTTCATTATGACCTTCCAAGATAGTAATAGAGAGAGTCACCAGGTCTGTGCAGTTATCAAATATATTACTTTTACACAGTGAGAATCATTTCAATAAGAAAAATGTCTTTTTTTTGTTTGCTTTTTGGTTTTTTTGGGTCTCACTGGGCAGCGGTCAGGGGTTACTCCTGGCTCTATGCTCAGAAATCGCTTCTGGCAGGTCTTGGGGGACCATATGGGATGTGGGGATTTGAACCACCATCCTTCTGCATTCAAGGCAAATGTCTTGCTTCCATGCTATCTCTTGCCCCAAAAAATAATGTCTTAATTTTGTGTTGTTTAAGTGAAAACTGTAATAGCTAGATAACAACAAAAGATTTTTAGACAACCAGGTAAGAAAATATATCAAGATCATATGAACTCTGGGGCCCGAGCAATAGCATAGTGGTAGGGCAATTGCCTTGCACGCGGCTACCTTAGGAAGGGCCTTGGTTCGAATTTATGACGTCCCATATGGTCCCCAAGCCAGGAGCCATTTCTGAGCACATAGTCAAGAGTAACCCTTGAGCATCACAGGATGTGGCTCAGAAAAGCAAAAAAAAAAAAAAGACTATATGAAATCAAGATGATTTATGAATTATGAATTATAAAACAAGCTTCAATAAAATGTCATTAAATGTAACAAAGGCACTCTATTCTTATAGTTTAACTACTTTGATTTAAAAAATGTACAGTATGGTCCAGAGCGGTGGTGCTAGTGATAAGCTGGGTGTGGCCCCAAAATCAAAATAAATAAATAATGTACACTATACCTTTGGGGGGATGAGTGTACATTGAGAAGTGTTCATGAATTATTTATGGCAGAACTCAAGGAACCTTACATGGTCTTAGAGACTGAATTGGATTCAGCCACATGAAAGGCAAGCATCTTATCTGAGGTTCTAGCTCTCTGGCTCTAGAAATTCTTTTTTTGTTTTTTTGGGTTTTTTTGGGTTTGTTTTATTTTTTGGGCCACACCCTGTGACGCTTGGGCTTACTCCTGGCTATGCTCTCAAAAATCGCTCCTGGCTTGGGGGATCATGTGGGACAGGGGATCGAACCTCAGTCAGTCCAGGGTCAGCAGCCTGCAAGGCAAATGCCCTATTGCTGCGTCATGGCTCCAGCCCCTAGAAATCTCTTTTATTGAAATAAATAAAATGCCTTGAGTGGTTGACCGCCTAGTTCATTTATTCAAGAAACATTTACTGGGGGAAACTATGTACCAGATTCTTCTAGAATCTCACATAGATAATCATCTTTGATGACACTGTTGCTTCTGCTACTTACAATAGATTGAATGGAATGTTTTCCTTTTTTGTTTC